>VUQR01035724.1:17906-37674 GCA_015108515.1 Hemichromis elongatus
TGGCGAAAATAAAAAATTAAAAAAAAAAAAAAAAAGGGAAGAAAAAGAAAACAGAGAGAATACCACAGACTCACAGGAATCGCTGATTTGAATTGCAGGCCCCATCATATATTTTCTATCTGCACATGGACAAATATTCTTCCTTTAGGACAGTGTGGAAGTACATTGGCCTGAAACCCTGTGTGTACCAGTTGAGCATGGTTGAACCCGACTTATCCCACATAACAGAGGGAGCTTTGCTTTCTACCACACAATCTACTGATATATCTGCAAATATGGCAACATGGTGTTGATCCCTGATATCCCTGGTACTACGTTATTTACCCCTTTTACCATAAGTTGAAATCAATAATCATTAGCAAATTGGTGTCGGTGCATTTCATTATCCTGACATTTTCATCACGTGAACATGGGACATCATTCCTGAGTTTCAATGAGAAGTATGTTTAAAGGAATGCAACTGTTGCTCAGAGCAACTAGTAGAGCAGTATAATGTAATGAAAAGCCAGTCATCTCAAATGCAATGTAAAATAGCCTGTATTTGTATAGTGCTTTACTTAGTCTCCAACCATTCACGCACGCTGGTGATGGCAAGCTCCACCGGGCCCTCTGACCACCACCAGTAGGCAATAAGTGAAGTGTCTTGCCCAAGGACGCAACGACCGAGACTGTCGGAGCCGGGGCTCGAACCGGCAACCTTCTGACTACAAGACGAATTGCCAGCTCTTGAGCCACGATCGCCCCCGTGTGTGAAATGTTTTCTGAAACATGAATACTTTTACATGAAGGTGGGTCTTCTTGAACTGGTAATTTTGGTTCAGTGACCTACATTTAGTATAGTGACAGAGACACACTTGATTTGTTTAACACACTCATGGAGATGTTAAACAGACTTTATAAATAAACATCTTTGATCAAGACTCTCTGGGAGGGAAAAGAGGTGTTGCTAAATGTCGTTATATATTAGCCATTTCATTTGAACTGGGCTAAAAGACTTTTGCTTTGCTTTTGATTGCTTTAAACTGTTTTAAAGTGAATAATGAACAGCTGCTGACCTCTTTAACGCTGACAGGCTGAGCGAAGATGCTGTACTGGTCCTTCTCCTGCAGCTGACTGAGCACGGCTCTCAGCAGGATGTTGAAGGGAGTCAGCTGGACCTCCAGCACTGATTGCTGAAGCTTCATCTGTCGGGAGAAGGTAGTCAAACAATCTTAATCCACCTGAATGGCATGAGTGGTTATTAAGAGTCCAAGGTCAGTGTTTACAGAACTGAATGTGTGTATATAGTAAATTTAAGTCCCATTTAAGTCGATGTTTAGGTTTTAGTGCATTGGTTTGCTTGAGGCACATAAAAGGTTTTGGACTAACAGTCAAGTGGTCAAATTTGTGAGAAGACTTACAACTAATCAGTGGCATTTGGGATGTTGTGTGTGGTAACGAGTCAACTAAATAAGTGCCAGTATCTAACTTGAACAAGAACAAATATAATTAAAGTAGTGTAAGTAAATACTAAGGTTTAACTTGACAATAAACAATGTGTCCTGAAAAGAAATGATGAAAGAAATAAAGCTCTGAACTAGACAACCGTCAAGTAGTAAATGCTAAAAAGATTTTACCTCCTCCCTCTTCAATTTTTCTCTCTTCCTGATGAGCTCCAGCAACAGGCGGGCTCGCTCCAGGTCGTGACGGAGGCGGTGCCACTCTTTCAACTGCTCTTTCAGCGCCTGGTTTGACTCCACATGGTCCTGCAGGAAACACAAGCTTCAGTTCAATAACGACAACTACATTAAAAAGGACAATACCCCACTGTGTGAGGTTGCTAGCTGTTAACAGAACTGACCGTCTGCTTGGCTTTGGGTGGCTGTGGGTTGGCCTGTAACCGCCGGATTAGGGGCACATTGTTCCTTGACTGCCTCTTCAGCACCCAGTAGCTCAGCACCCCCTCAACAAATGGACGCTTCCTCTGAACTGATACCTGGTTGAGGATGGTATCAAAACTAACCCAACATAGAAGAAAAGGGGAATATTAATCAGTGAATAATAATAATATTTTTGACATTTTTCTCTGTAGCTCCAAGATGCTGTCAGGCTTTTTTTTAACAATTAGATATCTTTGTATTTATATTTCTATTTATAAGGTTTCTCTTATTTTCTGTATATATTAAAAATCACTACCTTGATAGCATTCATCTAAAATTAAGAAGAGAAAAAAATGTAATTTCAAATGAAATAAAGAGGAAAAAAGACCAGGGAGAGTGAGTGCTGATTTGGTGAGTTAAGGCTGCCTGTTACCTCGAAGCAGTGATGCTTGGTCCAGAGCTGGTCGGCGTTTCAGGTTCCGTTTCTGGTTCAGGGTCTGCTCGTTTATTCTTTTTCTTCTGCCAGCCCTTGGCCTTCCCCTTCTTTTCAGCTCGCTTGTGAAAGGCTCCATTTTTAGGGTGGGGCTCCTCATAGATGTTGAGTGGCCGGCGGTCACAACCTTCAGGCGTGTGGCTGCAACAGTAAGCAGTCTTTTTCACAGAGAAAGTGGTGGCACCAGACGCAGTCACCTCTTTGACGGGCTCCATCTTCATGCAGAGACCAGCTTTCTGGGCGCAGCTGACGTGGAAGGCGGTGTAACAGTTGATCTTGTCACACTGGATGCATGCACCGACACCTTTCTCCTTACACAGATAGCAGGTAAGCTTCCAGCGAGCAGGTGGGATGTTGCAGACGCCGTCAATGGGCTCAATGAAAACTGTGTCCGAGAAGCCAACTTCGGGCACCCACAATGCACATGCTACATGGCCCCAGCGGTCATCGTCTGTCTTCTTTAGAGCTCCTCCTCGATTTGGGCAGAAAACACACCCAGCTGGTCGCGTCGGACACTGGAGGCAGTGGCGACAAAGCCACTGGCCTTCGGGGATGTATGGCACACCGTAGCACTCCTGGTGCACAGCAATGTTGCAGGAGTCGCAGAAGAGGATGACGTTACTGTCGGCTCCATCTCCATCCATGCATATACAGCACACAGCATCTTCATCCACCAGTGACTGCAGGTCACTCTGACCCTGCGTGGCTAAGAATGACTCTTTCTCAAAGCGATCCATGAGAAACTCAAACAGGTTGTGCGACACTTGACTTATGCCCTCACTTTTTCTTTTCTCATTGATGATCTCCATCCAGGCATAGTCTTCCTCATCCATGTCATACTCCACTTCCTCATCCAGCTCCTCAGGTGTCCTCTCAGTGTATTTGTAGTAAAATGCTGGTCTTTTCGGAACCACTGGCAGATTGTATTCAACAGTTCTAACCTTCGGCTCCAACAGGCCACTGGCACTGCTGTGGGTGGCACTACCACCATGTGAGGTGGTGAGAGCTGCATTCTTCTTCTGCTGGTTGTTTTTGAGCCGGACAGAGCGCACCAGAACCTGCTGGGGCTTCTCGTTGTTCTCCTTGTTGCTATTACACTCCATGATCTCTTGAGCTGTGGGGTCGTCATCTGTGATCACGTCCAGCTTGTCGTAGATGCTGAGCCGGTGTACACGGCCATCCACCTCCAACTCCACCATTCGCTGAGCTTGTGCATATGTCAGTGTCTCCCGGTTGGGCGATGGTTTGATGGGAGAAGTCTCTCTCTTAATCACTGCTGGGCGTTGGTTTCGACTCTTCTTCTTCATGTTTGAGCTATGAGGACCCTGAACAAAAACCCAAGCAATAAAACAAATGTGAAAATATACATTTTAACATGTACACTCTTTTGTAAATCATCATTGGGTTTCTTGAAAAGCGCTACACAAATCCAAGTTATAATAATAATAATCAGCTGCTAATCAGCAGCTGCTGAGAAAGCCATCCTTTCATGGATTCAATTGCACATATCTGTATGTTCACAACTGACCGCTGTCTTCCAACCCTTGTGTACCGATTAGGGCAAAAATGTCCCAAAAGTTTTCATCACTGTAATTTGTGTCTTGTTCTTCAAGCCTAATTTTAAGTAGTAAGCCTTCTACATTTAAATGACCGACTGCTGTCAAATGGTAAATAAAAACTGTTCGCCAATGTCTGTATTGTGATCCTGATAGTACAATTGTTTTGACTATATTAAGTTATGCCATGTTAAAGTTCAATACATTAGTTAGGGAATCATATCAAAATACTCCAAACTACTAAATATGTAAATATTAAATGAAAACCTTTGTGTGAGATCCATAATAAAGTTTTGATGTAAATTTTAAATCATTCAGTAAATTTTATCCATTTACAGCTACAGAAACACAGACAGATCAAGACTCGGGCTCCTTTGATTTTAACTTCTTGTGCTCTTTATTAATTCTTAGCAAATTTGAAGTTAACAAACCGTTAAAAAATGCTTTTGTAACCAAAACATAAAAAGATGTTGTTAAATGTCATAGACAAAACCAGTAAAAACCTACTTTGCAAGCCTATCTATTATAGGCCAAGTAAACCATAATCAAAGAAATTATTCCAGCCATGTTTGCATATGTACATCAATTTCCCTGAGATTGAACTCCAAAAAAAGGCAATTACCTAGATTTGTACCTTTGCAACACACACTTTATTTTTAAACCAGGGCAGGTGACGTTAAGCTAGCAGCTTTGAACATACTGCTCCAACGTGGGCTTGTGCCCCTTTAACTTGTGAGATCAACGCTTTCAGCTGGCTGCGCCAACAGCACCTTCAGCCTTCACTGGACAAATGAAAGAAATGCATCGAGAGTAGGAAGCAGCAATGCCGAAGACAAGGAGCCTCCGATCTGCACAACCTGAAAGCGGTTTGTTTCCTGAATAACAGCGGCTCTATGTAGCTGCAGCTTGTTACTAGATCCATGTCCGGTACGGGTAACATTAAGTCCGACTACACAGTGATCTGTGCTATGTTTCCAACCTGCTTTAGATAGGCCAACCAAACACAAGCGGGTTACAAGAAAAGACAACCATGATGTTCCCCTTATTAAACAGGCGTGGGCCTCTCTAGTTGCTAGTCCGTCCAGAAACCGGGCTAACATTAGCCTGCTACTACAGTGACTGAAGAGGAAGGAAATATGGCGACTAACACAACAAGAAACTACCTCAATTAAAAAAGTTGTCTTTTTCTACGAGTAGCACTGGTTGCTTTTTAGCTTAAATGTTTCCAGAGTATAGGGAAGAACATTAACCGGGTAAAGCGACAGTGAGGTAAAACTTACCTCGCTATTTTCAAGAATTAAGCTTATAAAAACAGCAGCAATGGCGGTGCGGCCTGCGGAGCGAAGCGGCAGTTAAATCCACATTCAGTCTGGTCATCCAAAGGCGGCCGCGGCTCGCGCTGAACCGAGTGAACCTTAGAGGTGACCGACGGGTATCCAGGGCGACGGGAACGGTTTCAAGTGATATACTAGGATATGAGGCTTAAAATCGATCGCTGGGACTGTGGAAAAGCAGTAAAAAGTGGCAGGGCTCAGCGGCTGCCTGAGCTTCTCTTCCCCCACAACAATGCGGTTGTGCGAGTCGCTATGCCGCGACGTCACCGCGCAAACCAGGAAGTGTATATATATTTTATTATTATTTCATATTTAAATACAAGGATATGGTCTCTAAATACGATACGTCAAGGTTATTAAAAACAAAGTCGTTCTGGCATCGAACAGATGACGGATCGACAGGGTATCGAATCGACGACCGCATCGCTTCCATATGGTACACGCGCTAAGCGCTCGTGGGGTCGTCTGAAAGACGTTTTGAACATACCCACTGCGCTTTAGTAAAAGGTAAATGACAATCAAGGAATAAAAAAAAAAACTATGAACCATAAATGTGTTCGTAACTTCTTTTATATAACTGCACGGCGCGCGCATGCATATAAAATAAATAACATAAACATATCCTTAATCAGTCAATCTCTAATTGATATATACTCACGTAGTGATGTTGAAAGTTCCACAATGCCTTAACCTGAGAAGGCGAAGGCCTATAAACTTCTCATTAGTGATCGTGACAGACCTCACTACTTCAGACAGTGCCAATGGTGGTCAATATAAGCCAATAATATCAGTCAACCATATATTGATCTATTTTTATGATGGTAGGTATACATTTTGAAACTATTACTATTCCAAGTAGATAATCCTTGGGGTTAATGGCAAGAATGGCAATATTAAATACTAACATCACCATTGTGAGTGCCTTTATTTCATTTTTTTTTTAATATATACATTTTTCATTATAGTGTGATAACTAAACAATTATTGGTCTTGGAAAAAAACAATATAACATTGACTGTGCCTGGTTTGGTTTAAGATAAACAAACATTCCTAATTTAAAAGTAATGGATAAAAACCGTTTCCAAGAATTTTGCATAAAAATAAAATTAAAAAAAAAACAATAAAAACATACTCCTCTGCTTAGAAAAACATTCAAAACAGCCCCCAGTGTCTTTGTTACTGGACATACCACTACTGGCCTCAGAAATTAAAATGTTAGCCATCTTCTCACTTGTCAGGAAAGAGTTCTTTTAAAGAGTAACCATCCACTGTATCCGGGTGTTGGACGATTTTGTTTTTTGTTAGTTTTTCTTCTTTAAACCACCAAGACGTAACTCGTGTGGATCAGGTTGATTCAGCGTTTGGCTCGGGCTCATCTTGGCTCTGGGTGGGACAGACTGATGGAGCATCCTCTCTGGACAGCAGGTTCTTTTTGCGGAGAACGCAGGCCTGCTGGTACGGGGGACGTATGGGTGGCTGAGTAGGGGGAGTATACTGGTACTCTTTACCAGCATCAAGCTGAGGACATGCAAGGAAGAGTCAGAACACAATGATAGTAAGTAGAAAAGTAAATTCATTTATTTGGGCAATTTGTACAACAGTATTTAGGTGTATGTAGGTAAATAAGGATTATTTTTGAACAATGCACCCACTATTCTATTCACCCATTTATTACTTAACCATTATAACTCAGTATTAACATATTAGAATAATTATGGATTCATTATTGTAGTGAGAAAATATAAAGCAAGGGATAACCAAGAGATCACAGGAAAAAACAATTGAAAAATAGACTCAAACATCTTTTTCAAAATATATTAAAGTAGACATGAAATGCACACATATAAAGACTAATTCACACCATGGAGCCCTTTTAAAAAAACGTATGTTTTTAAAACGTGTTTAGCGTCATCTTCTGTCAGTATACACAGTGACCTACTTTCCCTGCAGACTTGCTCGTGGGATTGCCGATCGTGCATCAGTAAGAAACACAGTAAGGTTTGTTGTGTGATGTGCATGTAGTGTGCTGCTGTGTAGCAAACTGTCTGGTTGTGCTTGGGAAAAGAAAGATTTTATTGCATTAAATAGCACCTACTGCATCCGCCGATTTCCCCACTGGTACATTCAGCCAGAAGAGGAAATATCAGCTTGTTGGGCTGGTGAACCACCCGAACATTACAGCTAACAGCTGGATTTTCCTGTTTTATAATTAGCTAGCAAAACAACAAAGAACCAGTGACTGCTTAAGAAACCGAGTGAAAGCGGACAGCATATTTTCAGTTTTAACATAAAACCATTTGTTGCAGCACAAAAGTGACCTCCTCCCCCTTTAGACGGATTTTTAGTTTTAGTGTACTTGCTTTCCCTGGATTTAACAGTTCTATCACTAGTTAGCTAACAAAAACTAATGTGTGTACTACTGGCCTCAACCAACAAGTGATGACACGTTCTGAACTGGCACAAGATGGCGCTAAACATGTTCTAAAATCTTTAAGCACTTTTTTCTTAAATACAGCTTCACAGAGTTACATCTGTCAGTTTTTGGTGTAAATTAACCTTTATACACATGGGGTTTCATGTCCACTTTAAATGTGGTTGGCGAGCTTGACTCAGTATCAGGATGATAAAGCAGCTCACCTGCAAAGGGTACGTTCTGTCAGAGTCAAAGGCGCTGAGGTCACCGCACGCCAGGAATGGGACAATGACTCTGTTCGGACCTTCTAACTGGTTAAAATCCACATCTTAAGCACAGAGACCAGAAGAGAAACTTAAAAGGTATGAATTTTTGCTGTGGAAAGAGACTTTGCCAACGTTAATTCAACATTCAAAGGAAGAAGCAAAAGATATGCAATGTGGTTAAATGGCTGATAATCACCGTAGGAGTGATCCAGCAGAGGATTGGACATGTTGGGGATGTAGCCTTTGGGAGGAGAGTAATTCTGACAGACTACGAAGGCCTCTGTACACAGAAAGACAGATCAACAGAGGTCATTCACATGTTTGAGATGGGAATGAATGTGTAAAATTAAACAATGGATAATGCATTAGAAAGTTCCTCGGAGAGAATCTACAAACAATTTTAAAAGACCAGGCAGCCATTCATCATTATTATAAGATTTTGTGTGGCCCACTGCCTGTGCGAGTGTTGTTGAAACACGTAACAAAACCCACTGCAAATACACATGTTTTTGTTTGGGATTTGATAATAAAATAAAAAAATGAAATGAAATGGAGATGAGACTTTCCTTCTATTAGATGCAAGTGGGCTGTGACTGTGATGGCTCACCGATGCTGGAGTTCCTGCTGCTGCGAGGCTTGGTGCAGGTCACGCCCTCGAAGAAAAGCTTCAGCTGAGAGTACAGCAGTGTTACATCTTTACCTCTGAAAATCTGTCAGAGACAGGAAAGGCCCGGCTGTCAGTATAGATCAATCTGACAAAAGACATGATACCCAGGGACTGCAATGCACCACTGCATTAATTCTTATTTACACTGTGGTAATTATAAAGCTCATTGGAAAAGAAGGACGAGAAAATGTCCCAGAGGTTTTAAGAGAATGGGTGGATGGATTTTAAATGACTGTCACCTTATCTGGCAGACAGGATGTACATTTATGAATTATCAACAAATCCAAAGATTAAAAGCTGAGCTCACCTTAGCCACAAATGTTCCTCTAGGCTTCAGGACATGAGTGGTAATATTCAAAGCCTGAGAAACAAACAGCTGTTAGTGTGATATCACAAGACATCTGACAGCACAAGCAAACACATCTCTGTACTCACAGCTAACAGGAGCTGAGCCTGGATGTACTCATCCACATCGTGGAGTCCAGTTACTATGAAAAGAACATAAGAAACAGAATAAGAACAACAACAGGGAGACAGAGGAGACTTAAGAACCAGTTAAGCCAGACAGGAAGTGAGTCCCTCACCATCTGGAGCTCCATCACACACAACCAGGTCAGCCGGCTGACCCTCAAAGTGGCGAATTATTTCCTGAGCTGTTGACACCTAGGAGAAGGACGTCGATATAGATATAGGTCTTCACCCCTCCACCCCTAGGAGCTGAGTTACTGTCATTACTGACATCAGTTAGTGTTTGCGTCCCTACCTTGGTGATGTCTCCCTGGATTTGAGTGACTCCAGGCAGAGGAGCCATGGCCTGAAGGTCCACTGCCACAATCTTCACTTCTTCACCGCTCTCACCCTTTTCATCTTTCTCCGCACACCCTCTTGATAAAAACAAACAAATAAAACACACAAAATAAATAGTTATTTAGTGAGTAAACATATTTTAATAATATATCACATATCACAACCCAAATGCTTTATAATAGAAATAAACTGGCTCCTAAAAATTCCTTTCCACATATTCACACAATTTACGTGAAATAACATAACAACAAACTGTCCTCCATCCACAGTCTCAGAGATCAAACGTTACAGCTTATAATAATTGTAAACTTGTAGCATTTCCTTGTGGCTTAGTTTGTTTTCATGCTGAGAAAAATCCAAGTGAACCAAAATGCGTCACTACAAACCACATGAGAATGTTCAGTCAGCTAATTGGCCAGATGTGCCTGGGACAGGTGCAACAAAAGCAAATACAGAATGAAGGTGCTGTGTTCTGGATTATTGGAGAACACAGCACCTTCATTTCAGAGCTTGTTGCTAGCCCGTACACATCTATAGTACCTTCCCGCACTGAGAATACCAAGTATACGTGGCCATGGGATGTTTGGTTTTGTTTTTAGCTCAAACCCGTCATATAGCATCTGAGTATGAATACCGTGTTCACACCTGCACAAATGAACCGCACCAAGTAGGAAAACAAACCGGAGTTTGATTTAAATGGATTAAACACCGCACCATATGACTATGAGCATCCCCCCTGCAGCAGGTTATATGCTGTAAAAAGAGGAATAGGATAAGAGTCCAACTCTAAGGCCCTTGTTATTTCTTTTACGGTATATTTTTTTAAAAAATGTTTGTTGTATAAAAGTGTAATAAATTGCAGCCATGCAAGTAATTTCTGCTCAGCTAGTATTGTTGGCATATTTAAATAACGTGCTACCTGAGTCTCCGGCTGAGAACCTGACTCCAACTTCCGGGGGCTGCACAGAGATCCACCGCTCTGTTTACACCTAAAGAAGAAGAAGAATCAGACATTTATCGACAGACACAATAGTAAAATCGCTGGCAGTGAGTTTTTCATGTCACTGTGGAGAAATTTTGGCCCACCCCTTTTTACAGAATTATTTTAATTCAACTACATTAGCGGGGTTGTAAGAATTAATGTCCTATTTAAGCTCATGCCAAAACATTTCAATCGTAAATGATTTTGGATCATGAAAAAGTCACATCAGGCTATTCAAAGTACCTTTTTACTACATTATATGCAGAACTATTGATAAAAGTCTTCGTCAGGTGACCCGTGTTTCTCACCGGTGAACAAGTTGAACTCTTGATCGAGTTGCAGCAGCTTGAAGGCGCTCCTTGCTCTCCAGCCCTCCTCTTTGGCCAGGCGGTAGTAAATGTCTCGTTTGTCTTTGGAGGACCGACCCATATTAACCTCTGACCCCTCTGAAGGAAAACACGCACGGTCACAATTTATACCGGCCTCTCTTCTTTTAGAGGTACTATCGCTATAATGGAGACAGATTGTATTTCTTGAGTTCTGTCCATTGTAGCATTTGGATTTCGTTCAATACGGGAGAAGACCCGCTGCATGGCTGCCCGTCCTCGTTTTTTGACGGTATCTTAACGTCTTTGTGTAAATCAAATTCAAACTGATAATACAAAAAACACGTAAAAATACCAAAACGGGTTCACGGCACACTAAATTCAAGATTCACTCACTGTTCACGTGGGCCTCGCTGCTGTTGACTGTGGAAAGGGGCTTCTTCTTCTTCTTCTTTTGTAGGGTTTAACAGCAAAATGGTGCATTACCGCCACCATCTGGTGTGGAGTGTAGGCTCTTCTTTTTCTCGTCCTTCCGTCTTTTCTCCTCTTCTTTGGTGCTTAACAGCAATTGGCATCCAGGATAGTGCATTACTGCCTCCTGTAGGATTCTCGAATCATTTAATGTCACTAGCCAATCATTTTGCCTCTAGATCCTCTTATGTCGCCAGAGGTGGGAAGTATAAGTGCATATATTTCGTTAATGTACTCAAGTAAAATTTTCAGGTATCTATACTTTACTTGAGTATTTATTTTTCTGAAAACTTCCCCTTTCCTCCTACATTTTCACACAAATATCTGTACTTTATTCCTTTCATTTTCAAAATAGACTACTTTCAATTTAACATAGTTGAAGGGAGTTTTAATTTCATGCCACTGCGGACCTTCAAACATTAAACGGATTTGTGTCTACACACTAAACATGCAAGGAAGTCCTAATGGTGTATCAGTCACCAGCTCGTCTTCTGTCACATACTAAAAAAACGTGAACATATTTCCCCGGTGCCTGCCTCTCTTCATTTGCTTCCTGTCCACTTCAGAATTAATTTTAAAACTTTATTGCTGACGTACAAAGCCCTGAATGGACAGGCTCCCGGGTATTTGTCTGAACTCTTGCAGCCTTATGCGCCCCCTTGATCACTTAGATCAAGTGATCTTTTACTTTTAGTACCAAGGTAGAGGCTGGTTCATAGAGGCAATCGAGCATTTGCAGTTGTTGCACCTAAGTTGTGGAATAATTTACCCCTACACATCAGACAGGCTCCTACTGTCAATCTTTTTAAATCTTATCTTAAAACACCACAGTCACATTTAGTCACACAGCTCTGCTCTTCAAAGCTACTCATACCTACATGATGAGGGCCTTGACCTTGACTGACGGTTAATAATAGATAAAGACTGAGTCAGCGTACTGGTGGCGGCAGCTGTGACAGAGAAAAGTTTGAGTGAAAAAAAACATAGATATTATCTGCTTCTGTATAAAAAATTTAATTTGAATAATGTCCATAGAAAACACTTTTCCTGCAAGGATTCTACATTTCTAAATGTCAACAATTAAAAGATTTTAAAAAAATAATAATGAAGATAACTTACAAAATACAGAATTAATGTATACAAAAGAGGTATATACATATGACAACATGCATGTTTAAAAATTACAAAACACAATATTTGCATTGACTGTGCATTTTATACCCTGACAAACAGATGCGGTTGACTACGGGTATTCCCTGTCAAGCACACTGGAAATGAAGTAAAAGGGAAGGCAAGACTGGATGTGGACAAATTGTAAATAAAATCAGCTCTGCTAGAAAAAAAAAGGCAATGAACTGAAAAACTAAACATACAGATGAATGTTAACCATAGAAAGTAAAGTAAAAAAAAAAAAAAAAGTGTTACACTGCAGACTTCCTGGACTTCATATCTGGCAGACGTAAAGATGTTGCAGCCTTACAGACGATCAGATGTTCCATTTCCCTGATGTGGCTCGCACAGCCAAAATGTTTTCATTGGCTCAACGTCTAGAGATTCTCTCGCACGACGTGAGATCCTCGTGTTGGCGTTGTTCCCAAATCATCATAATTAATGTTTTTCCAGGGGCGACATTCAAAGTGACCAATCACCTGCCACTTCGAAAGACCCGCCTTGAAACAGCTGTCAGTCAAGTCTAAGTCATGCCCATAATGAGAATCTACGGGCTGGAAGGGGAGCGGGAGGAAGGTTGATTCAAGGAGGAGCAGGAGGTGTTTTCTTTAAGAGCATGAAGTGTGATGGCCGCCTCATCCGTTCGCTGACCCCTGCTGCCCATCACCCAAGGGTGGAGGAAGATCTGCTCCAGGGTTGGCCGGTCGGATGGCTGCTGGCACAAACACCAGCCAATCAGCTGCTGGCACTCTGCAACAGAAAGACTAACCACTAGTACAAAGCTTAAGGCACAACACACTGATCAATGACCAATCATTTATATAGTTGTAAATAGTCACACTGATGAGAAAATGGCTGCAACAGCTGTGATCTTGGAAATGATGTGAAACTAAATATAATTTAAAGTGACTTTTTCAAATGTAGCTGCAGACAGTCTGATTATAATTTACTACATGTCCTGATTAAATATGTTTGCAGACTGAGTCCACTTGCATGGCAGGACGGCTCCAAAACAGATAAAGATCACGGATTCAGACTGGATCAGGCCCCGAACTATACTGAAATATTTAAACATTTTAGACGCTGGAGATGTTTTATAACATAATTACCTTTACTTTGCGTTAATGTCGCCTTTAGTTTAATTTCTTGTATCAGCTTTCACTGATGATGATTGCTCTCTTTCATCCACAGCAGAGAGGTTTTAGTGCCTAATACTAATAATAATACAAGGCACCTCTCTAAGTCTAAGAATGTAAAATTTTCAGTTTTTCTGTAGATCTCATTAAGGAGTTTTATCCTTAAAAATAAAATTCTCTCTCAAAAAAGGAAGGAAAGAAAGTACATTAGGACATTATATATTTACTGAAATTATTGAAAAAACAAATGATATTTTTACACATCAATTGTCTGAATACTGATACATTCATATTCCTTGGTCCACTAGATTAAAATAGAGACTCTGCTCTTTATTTATCCATTGCTATGGTGAACTGTGACATCGGCACTTGTGCCACTCTTGGGACCACGAACTGAAATCAAGTGACGGCAATAACTGGCAGTGAATCTTTCAGTCAATAAACGAAATCATCAAAATGAGTCTGATGCACTTGCAACAAGTAAGTATGAGAGATATGCAAAAAAAGATTCAAAGACGAGATTAATAAGGGGGCAAACACTTTGATAGCACTGGAACTGGGAACGGTGTAACTGAACTAACTCTGATCACTTATTGTGGAACTGAAAACAGGGCCCAGGTTGGTCTCCTTCATGCTTCAATATGAACAATGTGAGCATTTATGTGTTTGATGTCAGTTCATTGGTGTGTTTTCCCACCATCCCCGCCACTAAAAATACAAATGCTGCAAAACACAAACAGAGACAAGTAATAGACAGTTTCTATTACTGGTTAGACTGACCTGAGGAGACTTTCCGCCTGAAATAGATCTGTCCCCTTAGGATCTCCTCGTCATGTTCAAAGGGGATGTCTCCACATACCATGTCATATAGCAGCACACCGAGTGACCAGATGGTGGACGGACGTCCGTGATATAGATGGAATCGGATCCACTCTGGAGGACTGTACACTCGTGTCCCTGCAGGGACAAATACAGAAAAGCATCAGGCATTTTACAGCCAAGCAATGGCTCCAGCTGCAACTCCTGGCTGAGTCAGAAATATGTCCTCATCACCAATGAAGGCAGCTTTCTGAGCACAATGATCCTTCAAAGTCATCTCTAAATGGTAAATGTGTGTGTGTCACTCTTTTTGTGTCTGTCACATAAGGAGTGACAGATAATGAAACATTTGGTCTCACCTTTAAACTCTGTGTAGGCAGTGTCTTTAAGAACAGCCCCTGAGCCAAAGTCGACGAGTTTGACCTGCTCGGTCCTCAGGTCCACCAGCAGGTTCTCATCCTTAATATCAAAGTGGACAACGCCACAGGCATAGCAGTGACGTATCGCCTCCAGTACCTGCAGGAAGAAGCCACGTGCCGCCTCCTCATCAAGAGCGCCACGCTCTGTGATGTAATCAAACAGGTCCTGACATGGCTTGGGGTGCTCCATCGCTATCAACCAGCCATCCGCCTGCTCCCACCAATCCAAGAGCTGCACCACGCCAGCAAAGCTCCCACTCACTTTCTTCAGCAGTACAATCTCTAAAGGAACTACAGCTCCGCACTGAGAGAGGAATTTAAATAATCAGGACGCTGTCCTTTGTATTTAACTTGATATAATTTAGATTCAATATGCAAAGAAGAGGAAGCATCTACACCAAAACACGCAAAGAAGCCTCATAGGCAATGCATGACCAGAGATATTTATTTTATTCATCTGTTTGTAAACACAAAAGATAATTTCACATAGTAATAGAAGCTGAATTGGTAAGAAAAGAGGGCAATCAAAACTGTTAAACTGCAAGTAAAAATACAGGCAGGCCTTACCAGAGAACCCCACTCAGTCACTCGATCCCTGCTCACATGTTTCACTGCCACCTGCATGTAAATAAACACCAGCAAAATATTATAAATGCATCCTCAGTATGAAGGAGAATAAATTCTCTAGACTAAAATACAGACCGTTATACAGCAGCTTTAGAGTAGATCTGTGCCTGTTGATAATACGAATCTTTTTGTCTCACAATTTTGTTCCTTATTTATGAAATAACTGAATATTTCCACCATGTTTAAAATCACTATCACTGTCAATTTCCTATTTCCAATAAGTAAAGATTATTCAGCAGAAGGTACGGAGAGCAGAGCAGTTTTGTTTAATAACCAGCTTTCTTTGTGAAAACAAAGACATGAGCCAATCATGCCAGCACTGAGTCAAGCTGCACAGCTGATAGCAGTAAAAGAGGAAGTCAGAGTGACAGATGTGGGCTTTAAATAAAAGCAGCATCTAAAAAAGTTTTTTTTTCTTCCAAACTGACAACAGGAAACAGAATTTTCCATTTTTTATTAATTACATAATAAACTGTTTATAGATTAAATTAAAGCTATGGAAAATGATAATGCAGGTGAGAAGCCAATACTTTAAAAGGCTAAGGAGATACTGTAATTCAAAACAAGAATAAGAAAACAAAACAAAGCCCTGATTAAGTGAATTCATATAAATGTGACACATTTTCTGGCAAAAACAAAAAGATTTAAGCTCAGAGCAGACTACAAGTCATGTAGACACTAGTCTTAAATAAAAACAAACAAACAAACAAACAAACAGCCTCCTAATGCTGGCTGTTGAAAGACTGGACCAAATTAACAAAGACTAAAATATTAATGACTGTATATTAATCATCTTATTTGAGATAATGGTTGTCATTTAGTCTCAAATTCAGTCTTCCTTTTTAATGCAAGAACCTTGAGGCCTAATACAAAATATTTAAGTTGGATTGTCAGTTATTGTTTTCAAACTCGAACGTTCACGTGTGGCTTTATTTTGAAGGGTCAAACAGGAAATGCAGCTGTCTGTTACAAGGCATCTTGACGATGAGAGTTGGCCATGTGCTGCGACCAAAACAAAGCCGCTTCTTGGCTCTTACCGGCAAACCATAAGCGAGGCGAACAGCCGAGTAAACGGTACCGAATCCCCCCCTGCCGAGCACCGGACCCAGTCGGTACTGCTTCTCCGTGTTGGCTACAGAGCACAGGGAAGAAAAAGTCAGGGATAATCAAAATCATGAAATGATGATACAGACGCATCGCATCACAAATGTCTGCCACACACAAACCGTGCAGATGTCCCGTTTGCGTGTTTGTGATTACACACTCTTTAAGCTTGCAACAAACCCCAACATAGTACGTCCTGCGACTAGAACTGCGTGTAATCGTCGAAACAAACGTACACATCACGGAATACACGCCATTGTTAACCTCAGAGGACTCCAGCTGTTTGTGTTCATTCTGAATTGAAGTCTGCTTGTTTTTTTTTTAATGATTTATTCTTTTAACCTTTAAAATTAGGACAAAAACTCACTTTACGTTACACAAGACACCTAGATGTCAAAACGGTCCGATTCTTGGCCTGAAAATGTCTTAATTCTACAATGATCGCGATGTATTTGGCAGATATTTGAAACTTTAAGTGGTTTAAGTCGCTCTGATTGGGGTCAAAGTGTCCTAGCTCCCTTTCGGCTGAGTTGATTTCAATACTTTCCTTTATTTATATATTTCTTTTCTTTTATTTAGTCAATTGTTAGCTAAATGAAAAAGTAAGTCCAGAAAAATACGTATTTTCTAGGTTAAACTGTATTAGATGACCCAGATATTCCAACCCGATTCGAAATTCCGGCTTCGAAAAATCCATTTCTGAATAAGACTTTTTTTTTTTTTAATTTGAACAATTGAACAATAATTATACATAATAATATAATTATAAAAAGGGTATGAAAAATTTCACAGCTTGTAGTGACTTTGACAAATCATATATACAAATACAAGTAGGTAACTAAAAAAGGTCTACTTTAGGAGAAAAAATAAATAAAATAAACAAATACAAAAGAGGAAGGTGCTCAAGGTATAAATAAACAACATATAAATCAAGTGAAACTATACATTCGACACAGCTCTCGTGTTTTACATGCTTTGGAGTTAGTGCTGTTCTTTAGATTCTCTAGATAGTTGGAGAACAAAGCTTTAAACGCAAATATATTTGGACGCTGTTGTGAAAATTTAGTACAATGTGAAATTTGGCGAAAATAATCAGAAGACTGATCATATATTTTTTCCCTAGATTTATTTGATCGGTATGCGAGAGGCCAAATAGAATGAGCTGAAAATTTAGTTTAAAAGAGAGTTCAAATTTGGTGTTTATAAAATTATTTAGGTCAATCCAAAATATACGTGTATACGAACATTCCCAAAATAGATGACATATTGTTTCCTCTGCATTGCAGCAAAAAGTACAAAGAGTTGTAATATTTTTCTTAAATTTAGCCAGATAAGTTTTTACCGGATAAAATCTGTGAATCAACTTGAAAGTAACTTCTAATTCATTCAGAAATGAATAAGACTTGAATCGTGGCGGGTACGTGAAATGCACCCAGCTCTTAGGTCGAGGCTGTTACCTTGCTGGAGCTTCGCCGACAGGTCCAAGCTGAACGACATGTGTGGGAGGGAGGGTGCCCAGTTTACAGAGCAGCATGCTCCTGACTTCTCACGAATAATTCAACCGAACGGAGAAAATTATTGGCGCTATTTATCCTCAGAAAAAAAACACAGTCCTCGGCTCTTCTCGCGGAAGAGCTAAACATAATAAGTTAAAATCCATTCCGGATCAGTTCCACAGAGGGCAAACCCCGAAGTCCGAGGTTCCTCCGCCAGTATTTACAAGGAAATCCTCCTGACCCCCGCTGTCAAATCAAATTGTACCATAAAGCATGCTGCATTACAGCTAAACGAACACAATTCATTTGTGACATGCCCCAAGCTGTACTGGTTTCCGGTAAGTTTGTAGTCGCAATTCAATGAGAAACCACGGACTACTTTAATCTAAACGTGACAAGCGCAGGGATTCGTAGATGGTCACACCGGCAGTGCTGCAGCGCACCAAAAACGGAAAACCGCGTTCCCTAAAAATAAATAAACAAACAAATAAACAAACAAATACATAAATATTATTATTAAAATGCAACAATTTTAATATTTGAATTGAAACCAACATAGTTGCTTATTGTAATAAGGTTGATTGGACATTTTGAAAAAAGTTACTATTTGTAACTTATATGTTTACTATTACCAGTTACTCATATGTTAATATTTGGGTTAATGCGAAGATTTCATTTTGTTGTACCATTGACTGTCCATGTGATGTATAGACCCTCAAAGACCATAAAGTAGCAATTTTAAGGTATAAAAGTATTGCACAAGAAAAAGATTTCTTAAGGCATATTTGTTTTATATTAAAAAGCAAATGTAAATTTGGGGCAAACTGATCTTTTGATTTTGTATCAGCAACAACCACTAACCCTGTATTCAGCCCTTTCAGTCCTGTCCACTATATGAATGTGACCCCGATCATTTGTTCTCTGCTATATTTAGCTGCTTCTATTTTAAAGGCTGTGCAATAACTGATCCTCTTTGAAGACTGAGTCACTGCTCTAGTTCTCTACTCCAAGAGTTTTGGAAATGCTTTAACCTCTTGTGTATTTTTTACAGAGGATATTTGTTAATGCTAGCAAGTTATAATGTCATTGCACAGTGGAGAATCAGAGGACAGTGGCAGCGTCAATGGTGCAGACTGTGAACGGTATCTACCGTGTGCTGGATCTGGTCTTGTCTCAGCTAAACTGACTATTGTTGTTGGAGACAGACAGTTCTCTGAGGAGAAAATGTTACTGGTGAAGAGCTGTGACTATTTTCAAGCTCTGTATCGCTCTGGTATGAAGGAATGTCACCAGGAAGAAATCCACCTCAAGTCTCTGCGAGCTCAAGGGTTCCTTTTAGCTTTAGCAGTTTTACGTGGAGAGAAGCCAATTCTGGATGAGGACGGCATTGTGGAAGCCATCGAATGTGCAGCTTTCTTGCAGGTGCCCCCACTTACTAGGCATCTTATTGACCTTCTTGATGCAGAAAACTGTCTGCTGATGTATCACACCTCTGCAGTCTTTGGCCTTATGGATCTTTACCATGCAGCGGCACTGTTCATTCGAGACATGTACACTGACCTTGAGGTAGATGTCAAGAAAACCTTACCATTAGAGCTCATCTCTTATGTGGAGTCTTTGACCCCCCATGTTTTCATGGCTGTAGGAGCCCATGTGACCTGTGGTTTAGATGAAACTGTACATGCTGCGTCAAGGACCATCTGCTACCTTAATGAAACTGACAATACTTGGAAAGTGTTAACAGATCTTCCACTAGAGGCCAGCACCTCAATGGCTGGAGTGACAGTTTTAGACAACAAACTGTTCATAATTGGTGGCATTCA
>VUQR01035725.1:0-26111 GCA_015108515.1 Hemichromis elongatus
TATATATATGGGAATATATATATATATATATATATATGGGAATATATATATATATATATATATATATATATATATATATATATATATATATATATATATGTATATATATATATATATATATATATATATATATATATATATATATATATATATATATGTAATATCTCACACACACAATGATCTCAAATGTTAATGTATTTTTATGTCTTTGTGCCTTTTGCTTCCTTTAGGTGTGGAGGATAACATGCAAGAAGTGGTTGGACATATTACAGAAGGAGTCTGCAGGCCGCTAAAAGTGAGCAATCACATCAAACAACTGGACGGCTGTTTTTGCATCACTTTTTAAGTGATTTACTCACGGTTAATGTTCCTCAGGTTCGGATAGAACAAGTCATAGTAGCAGAGCCAGGCGCTGTCCTGCTTTACAAGCTATCCAACTTGCTCAAGTTCTACCACCACACCATCAGGTATTTAAAATCTTGGTCCAAATAACTCAGCAGCAACCGCAGAGCTGAAATGAAAGGTTGATTAATCAGCAACAAAAACCTGAAAAACATCGGTTTCAATAATGAAATAATCAATGGACTTATTGTGCAGAACAGAGAGTGCTGTGGCTTTTTCAACTGGTTTTTGCAAACTGTGGAGTTAGTCTCTTTTCTATTTTATTTTCTATTAGTCATTTCAGTAACTTTCAGGTTTCACACCTCTGGTTGGACTAAAGATGCTACTTTTAAGCTTGTAAAGTGTGTGATTTATTTCTTTTTTCTGTTAAAGCACAGTAAACAAAAGGTAATTGATTATGCAAACATACACTGATTGTAGCTCTCCCTGTTTGGTCTTTGTCCAGCTCTATCATCGGAACCAGTGTGGCCTCCTTGCTCATCACTATTGAGGAAATGCACTCACTCAGCAAAAAGATGTTCTTCAACGGTCTAAGCCTTCATGCTAGCAGACTCATGGACAAGGTAGCAAAATCCTTCACACATATGTGGGGAAGTGGCTGTTTAAAAAATATAAACAGAAAAAACAACTAGTGTAAACATATAGTATTAAACAGAATCGGTATATTACAGAAATGCTCACATGGCTGCATGTTTTTTGATTTTCTTTTTGTTTTAGGGAGAAAGAGATTAGTGTAATTTAGAAAAGGTGTCACCATATTGTCTGTCCAGCAGAGAGCACTCTGTCTTAGTTATGTACCATATACTGTGTTACACATTTGCCATACCAGCAAAAGGTCCGTGGTTCGATTCTACGAGAACACACAGATCATCCCTTTGAGGTTGTGTCAGGAAAGGGATCTAATGTAAAAAATCAAATCATCCAGAGCTACCTGCTGTGGAGACGCTTTGTGACAAGAAAGTAGCCAAAAGTAGCTTTTCTAGTAACATATGTAGTTGAGTACACATCAGAGTCAAATCCTCGTTGAAAGTTGTAAATTAGTTTGAAAAATACTGTGTTATAAAATGTATAAATAGTGATGTCATCACGTTTCTTTTTGTTTTAGCTTCAGTTTACTATTTGTGTTGGATTATAATAAATATCCCCTTAAAAAAAGATTATTGGGCCCAAACAGCCAGTATCGGTTAGTCTCTTTAAGACGTCTTAACTATAGAAAGAGATAAAAGTTCACAATGTTCTTTCATAAAAATCCTTAAATGACAGTGTAGCGAAGTTCAGTATTGCACCATGTGGACACACATTGTATATTTGAGCTCTACGTCTAAACCCTCAAAGACAACAAGGCTATTTCTGAACCGCTTATGCTCGTAAACAATTTCGGCCTGCTGGCCGCAGCATCAAAATGGCGCTAACTGCCAAGAAACACCAGACTTGTCACCATTTAGTCAAATTGGCATCCAAATATACCTCAGCACGAGCAGCAGCTCTTCCACATTACATGCTGGCTGTGTCCCGATCGATAGCAGTTACAAGAATTATCGCTGTAGCTTGCTGTTAATCAAATTGGAGGCCCTCAGGGTTTTGGTGTCAATTCCACCTAATGCCAGGAACACAGCTTTCTCATAATTTGCTCCATTAGTCGGACAAAGGTGGCCATGCTCAGTTCTACATTGTGTGTCCAGAGGCCAATAAAATCAAAACCCTCTTCATTAAAAAAGACAGCTCAAGCGACTGAGGATCGGTGTGTGATAGCAGGTTGTAGCGTTGTGTGTAGTGTAGTTGGGTGACAACTTGCCTGTGTGGAGGTTACAGCCTGCGCACAACTAACCCTTGTGAGTGCCATTTTTGTTGTTTTTCTACTTCGCTTACATCTTGTCTTTTATGGCGTCCGTCTGCCTGAGCAGGTGGAGCTACCACCTGCAGACCTGGGACCTACGGCGTCCCTCACTCAGACCCTCTCCCTTCTCAGGGAGGTGTTGGCCTCCCACGACTCCTCAGTAGTTCCTCTGGATGCTCGTCAGGCTGACTTTGCTCAGGTAAATAAATGTTTCTGGATTTTTAAAAAAATGTATTCCCTAAACTGACCTCCCTTTATTGTCGTCTATTGTAAACTTTGTATCTATTAATTAAAAAAGGTGCTATTTAACTCAGTGATTAAGGCTTTGTCTTACTTTTTCTCTCCCAGGTTCTGTCTTGCATATTGGACCCCCTCCTACAGTTGTGTACTGTGTCAGCCAGTAACCTTGGCACAGCTGACATGGCTACATATATGGTCAACTCACTGTATGTCATGAAGACCACATTGGCCCTCTTTGAGTTTACAGACAAGAGGCTTGAGATGCTCGAGTTTCAGGTCTGTTCCAGTCGTAAACAGTCATTAAATAATTAGCCATTTAGAAATTCTTTTGTTCATGTGACGTTTTTTGTATTTGATGAATAAGTAAACACCGTGATTCTAATAACAATGATTAAAAACAGTACCCTGGTAAGGAACAAGACTTGAATCACAAGTCTCAGTCATTGTTCATTATTAATAGTTGATAATTATTTCCATCCTTTTTATAACAATCTGCAGAGGCCAAATCTTTCACTAAAGAGAGCTAATTTGCCGTCTCATAAAAGGGTGTGCATCGTGGATTGTTGTTCACGCTCAAATAGTCCATCTACCCTTTTTATTTTTAGCACTTTTTTTTTTTGTAATTGAACACCACAAGAGCTCCCGTAGAAGCTTCATTATCAACAGCACAGTGATTCTCCATTAATCACAAGTACCATTTATTCACAATGCAGGCTTGGACTCGAATTTGAAGCCACTCTCTCCTACATATTTCAGATCGAGGCTCACCTGGACACTCTGATCAACGAGCAGGCATCCTACGTGCTGACCAGAGCCGGACTAAGTTATATCTACAACTGCGTCCAGCAGCACAGTGCTGAACAGGTCTCACGCGGAGCACTTAAACACATGTTCACGTGTGCTCGCTTATGAATTTATAGAACTGGGGGGGGGTTTTCTGTCGTTTCTCTTGTTAGACACATTAATGTTCCTCCTCTTTTCTTTTCTTTTTTTAATAGTATACAGACTCCCGCAGTATTGTTTGCACTGCCGCTTTGAGACACATTTTTAGGCTTTACTATTGCTATGGTTACATGACCAGTTTCTTTGTTAGGGCATAATAGCATTTCCATCAGATTTTCAGATGAAGGCAACAGAGAAGGACAGATTTTATCATCTAGTATCTAGTATGGGTTCTCCAGTAGTGTCCTGTGCAGATAGGAGCTGATGAGATGATGCCTTTGAGCCTTCCAGCCTCTTTAAGGACACATTTTGCCACTGGACTGACTAAGACCCATAGTTGTGGTTTAGCATTCAAGCTTTGACTCTGGGTCATGTCAGGACATGCCACACCCTGCTGCTGCAGCTCAACACAGAGGTCAATCACAAACTGTGATCTTCTGCAGACTATTTCTCTGCCCGGGTGGCCTGTCTTGTTTTTTTTTGTGGTTGTCTTTTTAACAAGATTAAATCTCACCTTTTGCACTTGATGGCATCCCAACTGTTTAACTCCTTAATACTGTGTGCTGTATTATGGGGTATTTTTTATGATGCATTAAATTTCAGAAACAAAAACAAACAAACAAAACTGTGATTTTTAAATGAGGCTTTTTTTCACAGAGCTTGTTGCTAGCAGATGACTTTGTATGTCTGTTAATGTATCCATATCCCTATAAAACGACTCTTTTGCTTTGAACCTTGCACTGCTTTCTATTTGCTGGTTTTAATGTTGGCAATTTAGGCGTTTAAGCTTGACTTAATGTTACCATTCTGGATAATCAGTGGCAGCTAATTGCCTCAAAGGTATCTGCTGTTATATACACACACAGTCAGACATTTATTTACTCAGCGTAGTTAACGTTAGGATTTAGAAAGGGCATTTCTCTTTTTCACAAATCGAGGCGCGCATTTCTGATTTTAGTAATTCTGCAAAGATGAACTACACTTGCAGGTATTTTTGCCATTCTGTGTCTTATAGGTCAATTAGAGGTTGTGTTACTGACTTAATATAGTGTCTTTGCAGATTTAAATGATTTAAACCGCGTATAATTAAATCAGGAATAGCTATTACAAACTGGGTTAGGCCTTTAAAAAGGACAAGAAAGGAAGTGTCATGCACTGATGCATATTTACATTTATAGATGCTGAGATAAAGGTGACATTTTATCATGATATAGCACTTAGCTCTTATCGTGTAGCCCTAATGTAAATCATCTTTCCAACCAGCTCAGCCGTGCACAATTACGATTACCTTTTTGTAAGCATTTTAGGGTTTGGTCAGAAGAGCAGGTTTTAGTTGAAGGCAGCATAGACCAAGTACACAAAGAAACCTTTTTTGTACTGTATGCAGACGTGAATAAATGGAGACCCTCCACTACCTTACCTTTGTTCACTTCTTCACATTGTTGCTGCTCGAGCGCTGTGACCTTAAGGTGGATTCTGAACTGATGGTTGCTTTTTCTGTCTTAGGGTGCCCTGTCCCTCCTCCCTGGCATGGATAGCTCTTCTGTGAAGGCGGCAATGGTGAGTTATGCTATATGTTGTTAATAAAGCTAAGGCTCATGCGGATACCCGATTCATGATCCCTGCTGTTATCCTTCGCATACAAACAGGTCCAGTTTGATCGGTACTTGTCGTCCCCCGACACCCTTGTGATGCCGCAGCTCAATTTCCTGCTTAGTGCATCCATCAAGTGAGTTTCTGTCCCTAATGTTGGTTGGACCTTTATCTGTTCACACAGAGAACAGCATACATGCAATATTCAGGCCTCAAATTAAATGTTTACCCAAATCACCTGGTGTAATAACAGAGTGGCAAGCGTGTTCTGAGTGAATAAAAATAGAACAGGAGCACTGACCTAATAATGTTCAACATTCATTACTTACTCTGATGTAATATGATCATTACTGCATTCTAAACAAAACACTTGAATAAATGCACAGAGAGTTTGGATACTAAATTGTTGAAGCCACCAACACATCAAGAGCGTGGTCGGCAGGGCTGGCTGTATTTGTCTTACTGATCAGAAAAAGCACATGCTTTTAGCTCAATGCAGCTGTTACATTGAAGGGCTCTTTCTATGAGTTACGTTTACTGGAAAGTGCAGCAGGCTTGAGGAGCACTCTGTACCTCAGGTTAATGTTCTCTATTAATGGACATGGAGGGACTGATGGGCAGGACGCCATTAATTAGCTTCTGGTCCATTTCTCACCCTCGCTCGTTCTCTGAAATCATCCCTCCTCTTTGTCTTTCTCCCTCTCTCTCCGCTATCGCTCACGTCCGCTCCTCTGCTCACCTAAACACATATAAACAGCCGCCTGCACTCTGAAAAACGCTCCTGGAGCCCACAAATAATGGGAATGTGATTTTAGACTCCTTTCGCTTCACTTTTTTTTCTCTTTCTTAGTGCACTTGGTTTGGAGTGTGTGGTGTGACACTCAGCAGTGTGCCACCTCGTTCTCCACGGGCCAATTAAAAATATGGATTCTCAAGAGCATGAGTGGGATACAACCAAGGTGCTCCCACTGTGTCCCTGAGTCCTCTCACCAGGCTCTAAGTCTATCCTCAATTTCTACTACACTGCAAATAAAATGGTCACTTAATGTTTCTTGCACAACACTGAAACAAATCCTGTCTGTAGGTAAAGAAGTTGCAACTAAAATAAAACGTAGTAATGCTCCTTTTTTTGTAATTGTCCAATTATAATTTGTTGCACAAAATATATGAAAATAATGTCTTTCACAGTATTGTAAACTCCAATATACTAACAAATAGACCATAATGGCTTTATTATACTATAAACACAATTGTCAAACATTGTTGCCAATTTTTGTTTTGTTCGTTGGCTACATTTTAGAGCTTTAGAACTTCAGATGAATAGTGGCGCCGTATCTTAATTGCATAATTATGACGTCTGTAAAATTAGGACAGAAATCAGAGAAAGAGATTAAAAGTCTCTCATGTGAGCAGTATTTTCTTTGCTAAGTCAGTATGTGTTGTTGTGGCAGTCACCTGATTCTTGTGCCTTAATGCTGTACTATGCGTCCATAGATGGCAGTGTGCACCACACACTGTTACTCTTTGTTTTGGTGCAGCAGTGGCGGCACACATTGGCCACATGAAAAGACGCATCTCATTCAAGGCTGACTTTTTTTTCAGCTCTTGATCAGTGATAAATTGCAACATGCCTTCACTTGCCTGATTAAGAAAAGCTTAAAAAAGCCAATTTGACACAGCAACACGAACAGTTGGGTTTTCACGAGTTTTGTTTGTGCAGGGAGCAGATTTTCCGCCAGTCGACGGAGTTGGTTTGCCGAGCCTACGGGGAGGTTTACACAGCTCTAACCAGCCCGGCTAATGCCTACAAGGACCCAGAAAACCTGGTGCCCAGATCCCCTCAGCAGGTTCAGACCTTGCTGTCCTGAGAGACACTTTTGTGCCACTTTGTTGATCTCAAATACACCGGGCGAAGCACAGGCCCAGCAAAGGTCGCCCCTCGGTGTATTTAAAGAGCCATGTAAGTTGTACAGTGTAATAGCATCAAAGTATATAAAAGTAGGAGTAAAGGTGGGGTTCTTTCTGGGAAATGTGGGATGTGGTCACTGACCTCAGAGAGAGACAGGACCTGTATATAGAGAACATTATATGTATATGCTGTATGATGTTTTTACTCTCACTGCGGCTTTCTGTCTGTTTTCACACTGTGTACTCTTTGGGTTCTATAATTGTATCTATAAAGTATCTGTACTGAAAATTTAACAGGCTTGTCTAATTTTTCCTTCTCTATACTGACAGGGAAAAACTAAATAGCATTGCAAGGGTAGAACAAAAGAAGCTCCAGCAATGACGTGTTTATTTTAATCGCAGCTGTTTTAAGTTGTGGGTTTAACACAGAATGTATTTTTTTATAGGTGCAGTTGGCTTCCATGAAGTATTTAATATGAGTTCAATGAGACTGAATGTAGTTGCTGACCATATATTTGATCTTATATATTTCTATATATTTACATATAAAACTACTACTATATAAAACTTGTCATTTGTAGGCATATCCCTATATGGGCAAATGTATTAGGTCGCAAATTATTAATAATGCTTCGGGATTGTTTTCCCTGGTCTTTTAGCTCCAGGAAAATCTTAACGCTTCAGTTTACTGAGACATTTTGGACAATTCTATGCTTTCAGTTTTGTGGGAACAGTTTGGGGAAGGCCCTTTTGCGTTCCAGCACGACTGTGCACCAGTGGATAAAGGTTCATAAAAGCACGACTGGATGAGTTTGGTGTTTAAGAACAGACTGGCCCACACAGAACACTGACTTCAAACTCAATGAACACCTTTGGGATGAACAGGAATGGAGAACGGTTGTAAATTCCCATAGACACACTCCATGCAAGCTGCACTAGCTTTAAAGGTGAACCAAACTCCATAAAAATGCGAGTGGGTTTAGAATGAGATGTCATAAAATGTTGTGTAGGTGGCCCAATACCTTTCTCAGTGTAATGTAGAAATAAAAGGCTTACTGGGTTTTGGTTTGACACAGACAATATTTTAACTTTTTGAACATAGGATATAAAACCTAAGGAATAAGGTTGGCCAGACTTATGCAAGTGGAAAGAATTGTCCTTATGTTAACTTCAGTCTTATTTATAAATGCATGCACAGTACAGTTGATCTTTGTAGTATTTTTACTCTCTTGCCACAGTAAACTTCATGGCATTCATGCATTTCTGACATGACATCATATAGTATCGCATCGCCAAAACTCTGACAATGCCCAGAAAATATAATTTCCAATAAAACGCCGCTGAAACTGTAAAGATAAGAATATCGATTGAGCCTCTGGTCTGAGAGGGAGCATTTCATTTTTGCTGTCTGACATCAGGGTTCATGGCAGCAAGCCTGATCTTGGCAACGCTGCCAGTACTGAGTCCCAGGATTTCCCCAGTCACCGGATGTTACTCAGATATCATTGGCCAGGACATTGAGTACTGGGAATAAATGGAATACCACAAAGTTCAGCATCTGGACAGCGTTTTTAAAGTCCTTTTAAATAGCCCAGTTCTCTATTCCAGTACAGCTCAAAGCTGGGTTCTTGACTGTTTTTACACAGCAGTCTTTGGCAGGAAGTGCAGTGATGTTTAAGAAGCAGGGTTATTGAAGAACAAATCGCTGTTTGTGTGTAGCAATACACCGAGTTCGTGCCTTAAACTTACCTGCAGATAAGTTGTATGTGGTTATATGTGGGCCTGCACAGTTCAGCATGTGAGAGCTTTGCCCTTCCAATGGCTTTATTAATGTGACAGCAGATGTGAGAACTACAGGGGTTCCCACACAGGATGGAAAAGGATGAAATTTCATTTTAGTGATTTCCAGGTCTTGGTAAGCATGGGAAATAAAAGTACTATTGAGAAGTGTGTGTTTCCAGACCAATTCCACTGTTCTCCTTTGTAAAATGTAAAAATAAGAATTCCCAAAAATTAAGAGACCATATATGTCGGACACTTCACGGCGAGATAAGAGTAAGCATAGCTGGTTTTAACAATCTCCCGACCTACTCCGGTTTGAGAGATGGGAGATGATCTTGACCTAGAACTGCAGATGTGTGGCCATAATAGTCCAAATGTAGCACATCTACTTGTATAATAAACCCCAAAGTTTTATTTTATACTCTCTCCAAAAATCTACTGAAAAATCTGGAAATTTGCATGTGAAAATGTTTGGCCCTTGAAATGGAAAATGTGTGGAAACACCTGGAAGTAATGGAGTCGGCACTTAGAGCGTTCATCTCATCGTTGGCAGCAGATACCAAGCTTTTGCTAGTTGAAGCATAACACATAAAAGAATCTGGGTTAAAGGACGATATGGAGTTTTTGTTTTTTTTCTTCCTCACGCTCCAGTGACTGGCAATAAACGGCAGACATCAGGTGACCAGTTGTCGATTGCCTCAGCAGAATCTTTGAAAGGAAAATGAGAAACTCAAGTCACTGTGAAAATCCTTCTGCAAATCTGTGCTCCAAATTTTGTTGCTTCCTTGTTAGGAACTGACTCACCTTTGTCAAGCAAGGCTTAGTAAATAGCAGAAGTGAGAGTTGTCACGGTGTTGTGATGTTGTTCTAATGCGCTGTGTTTAGGAAAGAAAACTATTAAGTTATTACAGGATAAAATTCACAAAATCTTACTTCCTGCCTTTTTCTTCCGCCACATTTTTTTCCCCAGAAAACTAAATACACAGCAGAAATATAATTTGCTTTATTAACAAATACAGTTCTGAGTGAATAGGAACATACCTCACCTATAGCTAAATGTCAAGTATCTCCTAATGGCTTTATTTTTTTCATCCGTTTCCTTATTAACGAGGATAAACAGGCTCGTAAAATTTCTCATATATTCTGTCAAACACGCAGAAACCTCCACTGCCTGAGATTTCAGTTTTTAAAAGCAGACGAATAAGTAAGAAACCACCTGCATAATATTATATAAGTGGAAGCCAGGGTTCCTAAATGTTTGGAGGGATTATCTTTCTAATGAAGGGGGGGACCACAACAAAGTTTCTTTATCTATGTGTATTTGCTTTTTTTTATTGTCCTTGTGAGCTCCCTATATGTTTGCAGGATAGTCCTTCCAAATACAGCAACAACAGTTAAATAGCAAATCAATACATTTCAGTACCTTTTCATTCAATTTTCTAGCCTTTAGGCACCAAATACTAAGTCAGCTGTCACAGTATTTAACTTCCATTAGCTGTTTTTACACATAGATTGTTTATGTCCGTACTTTTTACCTCATATAAGCAAACTGATAAAAAGAGTCTTTCGTTCGGACTAACTAAACTTCGGAGGAAAAAACCTTCTGCTTTCTTAATTTTTCTAAAAGATAACATAGCACCCAGCTGGAGGCTTTCGGGAGATCAGGGATGAAATGATGGAGTTTGCGAGACTACCGAGCTGGCACACAAAGGGTGTTAATGAATTATCTGTCCAGGCACCTTCTTTCCCAGACTGACCTGTACACAGTTGCATCATGTCCCGCGCTCCTGTTAAATAGTAAATGCAGACTGGCTGCAGAAGGGGAACATTTTATTTGTCCTTTTTTTAATCCAGAAATCTAAATTATCGGTAATATAGTATAACATGGTCTGGGAAAATGCTTTGTTTCTGGATTCCCTCCCATTGGCCAAATTCTTGGTTTGAATTGAGCCTCTCACCCCTCACCTCTTATTAAGCTCATTTGACTGAAGACATGAATTATGTAACACGCTCTCCAAGCATTGTTCCCTTGCTGCTTTAAGCCCAGGGTATGATCACCGTCTTGTTATGAAGCTTAACTATGCCCTCCCTCATATTAGTACTACTCATAATTATTTCTCTGCTTTGCTTTTGTAATTTTGAGAGGTTACCTTGTGTCAAACTCTCACTCTCTGTTTGGAGGCTATTATGTAATTTGTCTATTAGCACAGGAAGGGGAACACTGTGAAGTACTGACCTGAAACGCAAGTGCACAGTAATTAATTTTCTCTTCTGATTGTCTGCTGTTCCCATTACCCTAATCAGCATTTCATTCACTACGCTCAACATAACACGGCATCAAGAACTTCAAAACTACCTTCGAAGTCTGCGCTTGCTGCATGCGATTTTGACACACAAGGTTATTAATGCGCATCCATCTGGCTATAGCTATTGACAGGCACACTCCCTAGCTGACCAGATGCATGTCCAGGTGGCCCGATAAACAAAGCATATCAGAGACGCTAACAGCACAGTGTTTGGATAGTTGTGGGATGAGAGGAGAGCGCAGAGCTGACTGGCTTGCTCCATCCAAAGATTAGCCAATGATGGAGCTGCTTTTGCCCTCACACTGTTAGAAAAGGTTGGACCCCCTGATGGTGCCCCAGAATGCTTGTACAGTATTGCGTCTGGCTGAGATACTTCATTGTGTAAGCTTTCCTTCACAGCAGAAACATGTTTGCTTTAGCCGGCATGAACACTTTGTACAGACTCCTGATCTGAACATAAGCATGGGCAGCGATTTCCAAATTGTGTCACTAATGACCAGATTTTTCCTGTGTTGTTGTTGGATTTTAGTCACTCGTGCTGTTTTTTTTTTTTTTCCCCCTACACGAACAAGAACATTTTGCAAAATTATGCACAGTACAATAGTCACGCTCTTCTTTTTAAGTTTGATGATGCATTTATTTATTGAATATATTTATGTATAGCTAAATTTTATATATAGTAAGTTGAAGAACAGCTGATGCTTTTTTGCCAAATGTTGTCAAGATCACCAGGTTTGCCACCAACATACGACCAACTCCGTGGACTTGAGTGACAGACAGACCTGTTCACACGAACAGAATAGAGAACAAGAGCATGTAACAAATTTAGCATGACTAATTTTTCGATGAGTAATCCAACATGCTGTCAATCATTACTCACACAGAGAACAGTGTCTTTGCTGTCATTGGTCCACAGGCAGCCGTGCTGTGCGCTTTGTCAAAGCACAGTCCCGTGACTCCCATCCTAAGGCAAAAGAACTGGGCCAAGCTGTGCTTGTCTGTGTGTGTGTGTGCGCAGAAGAGGGGAAAAAAAAGTAGTGATTGTATGAACAGGGGTTGTTCTTGTCACTGGGGTGACGGCTACAGACCAAATCAACCCAAATTCATGTGTTCCCGCTCAGGAACTGTAAACAAACAGGGCTGTGAGGACAGGCCGGAGTTGCATTACACGCGACTGTTTTGACGCCTGGGCGGTAAAGCAGCCCGGTGAGGCTTTTATCCAGTGACAAGTGGCAACATCCTCATTGGTAACCTATTATTATATTCTTGTGTGGAAGCTTGAAGCATCTGTATCTCATTATGGATCAGTTACACACACACATATATAGTAAACAACACCGACAACTGGTTGCTTGTATCTCACAGTTGCTGAATTTTAATTTGCTTTATTCTTGTGTTTCTTAAAATTAACCCCTTTCATTCTCAAAAGATACTTATGTATAGAACCACTTGGCAAATTGTTTTGTTTCTTGCGACCTAAGTTGCCTGCCTGGAGTGGACTGAACGCCTCACTGAGTCACAAAATGCTATAATACTGCTGAAGGGGAAAGGAAATGAAACTCTCGAAGAGATGAGTAAATTTCCCATTAATCCCATCATTTTCTGTTAAGAGGAAGATGTTTTAGCGTCTCCTGGCTTTGCCCCTCATGTTCCTCATTCAGGTTCTTCTTAATGTATTGCTAAATTTTCTTTCCCTGATTGCCTTAAACCAAAATCTGTTATTCACAGTTGGATTTGTGCACTTTTTAGCTTTCAGTCACGCTTGCAGACCAGTTTTTAGTGTAGCTTTGCATTAGCGTTTATGCTTTCCAGGAAGAAAATGAATTTTAGAAATAAAGTATTGCTTCATTATTTCACAGGATCACAAGGAGCAGTGACACAGCTGTAATGTGTGTGCGGCAGGGGGTGGCTGTGCACAAGCAGCAGTAGAGGTCTAAGAGGGAAAGAACAGAGCTCCAGTTACTGAGTAACCCTGAGCAGCAGTCCCATGCTCACCTTTCCCCTAATAGCCCTTCACCTTTCGAACCACGTGAAATGAGCCTGCATGCTGACTCCCCATAGTGTGCGCACACACACGCACAGCTCGCTCGCTAAGAAAGCTAAGCCAGTGAGAGCGTCACAGCAGAACATGAAAACACCAGAGCATTAGGCAGTAGTTTTCCTTGACAGAAGAACACACAAAATAGCTTGAAGGTTGATTGCATTATTTTTGCTGTCATATAACATAAAATGACCAGAATGTACTGTAATGTGTCCTAATTTGGCTGTTGGTCAGCACTAATGACTCATCACTTGCCACACTGTGCTGACATTTCTGTTTTAAAGCTCATGTTCACACACTTTAGTTTGCTGAAAGCACCGAGCTTTAGGTGCCATTAGGGCCACACTCAACTGACTATCGCTTCACCTATAGTCAACTGGGTTTTTTTTAATGTACAGTAATATGCAAAAGTCTTTATGTATTGCTAGGGAAATGGGAAATAGGTGCAGCTTTTGAAACATTTGCTATCACACATGAAAATAAAACATAAAAAGCAAAAATGAGCTTGGCAGTCAATATTTGGTATGACCACATTTGTTCTTTAACACAGTCTGAACTCTTCAGGGAAGCTTTCTTGTAATTTCTTTAAGTAGGATTAGTTCTCCAAGGTTCTTGAAGTTCATTCAAAGCTTTTCTTTGGATGTTGACCTGACTTTGTTCAACGCTGTGTCAAGATGATCCTGCACTGTTTTCATAACGTTGAGCTCTGGACTGTGGGGAGGCCAGTTCATGACTAACAATGCTCCACTGTGTGTGTTTTGATCCAGGTATGCTTTTACTGTACTGGCAGTGTGTTTATGATCTTTGTCAAAAAAGAAAAGTAATGGCTAATTATGCCTTTCAGATGATATTGCATGGCAGATCAAAATATTATTTTTTTTCGTGGCGCAAAACTCAGTTCCGTGTGGATGACAGGCCGAACCGCCGAAAAATATCTTCGTTTTGGGAGATCCCCTCCGCTTCGTGTGGACAGGGCCTAAGACTATTTCTGAGGCTTTAGTGAACAGTAGGTGGATCAACTGAATGCCCAGATGCATATCTACTGTCATTTGTCAGGTATTTGTAGATTTTTTCCCACGTTTTAAAAAAAACAAAAACTTTCATACTGAAGTGTGCATGTTCTCCCTGTGTTTGCATGGTTTCCCTCCAGGTACTCCGGCTTCCTCCCACAGTTCAAAGACATGCAGTTAGTTGGGATAGCTTAGCTTGGAAACACTAAAATTGCCCATAGGTGTGAATTCGGGAGTGAAAGTGAGCGCGAAGCGTTGTCTGTGTCTATGTGTTAGCCCTGTGACAGACTGGCAACTTGTCCAGGGTGTACCCCCCCCTCTCGCCCTAAGACAGCTGGGATAGGCTCCAGCGCCCCCTGTGACCCTGAAAAGGATAAGCGGAAGTGAATGAATGGACTTTTATACTGTTTCAGATGCCGTTTATCTGCGTTTTGGTCCTGTAGTGTCATGTTTGTTCTCCACTTGTACAGTTTAAGGATACACATATGGCATGTCATCCCAAGATATTCCAAGTTTTCATCTAATATTTCTCTGAGAATCACCTCAAACTATTTACAAGGTTTTTATACTAAGTGTAAGTGTGTAATGTGTAGACACAACATCATCATCCCTTGAATTAGGTGCTTGAATGATTTGTAAGCCTATGTTAATTGGTTTAGTGGTTTAACAAATAACAAAAAAAAAAACATTCCTCTGAAAATGATCAGACTGAAAATGAGTAAAAAAGATAAATCAAATAAAGTTTCCAATGAAAACTTTATAAAGATCTGAAGCTTAGTCTTAGTCTTTAGTCTGTCACTCAGGAAAACCTAAAAATAATTACACAAAAGTCTGGCTCCATGGAAGCAAATTATATAATTTGACGTGAGCTCAAGGGCAACATTTGACGGCATGAGGAGATGCATCCGTTGGTGTATGTCGGTGTTACAACTTTCTGTCTGGTGGTTTGGGAAAACAAAAGAACATTCCAGCTCCAGGCACTCCTGTTTTCAGCTTTTGATCCAGCTTTATACTGACAGACTACTAGATGTCACGGAGGTCAGAAAATATTACAACTATGAGTGTTCACAACCCAGATGATGTGCTGATGTGTCATACTACGTCTTTTTCGCTTTCTAATTAATTTTCTAATGACCTAATTGTTTTAATTTGAACGTGAAGCTTATTTTACTTTTGTTAATTAGTCACTGAGTTTCCTCTAAGGCCCATCCCGTCACATCTGAAATTTGAGGAACATGCACTACGGCTGAAAATGACTGGATGAAACAATGTGTGGGAATGTGTGTCAGCAGAAAGCCACTCCTTCTCATTGTAGTGGCTGAATGACTAAGATGCTGATGGAAAGTATTAGTCACTAGACCTACAACTCACAACAATAATATTTAGTATGAACTCGAAGTTGTCTACGAAGGTAGATTGGTGATTAGTGGCTTTATACGCAGACTGGGAGTGGCTGTGACAAAACTGCCAGCCTTGACATCATTAATCCATCCCAGCCCACACACTCGCTACGCTAGACTGGTGAGGGAGGTGCTGGCTGAAAGACAGGCTAGTAATTCAGTCCAGGGTGAGGAACAGAACCAGAAAGATCCAGATTGGCCACACTGAAATCTTTGGTGTTGGGTAACTGGGAGCTTTTGTGATGTTTTACAGGCAGAAAAAAAGGGGAGTGTACTATTCCAGAGACATTTCTGCAAAGTCATTACATGCATGGTTTGAATTTCTGAATGAGTCAAAAAGAGCCAGTGTTAACCCTCCTCCAAAAAAGCATATCTTCAATATTAAACTTCACCTACCTGCCATTTTTTAGGTACACCTATTCAACTGTCTGTTAACACAGCAGTCCCCAACCCCTGGGCCAGGGACAGGGACCGGTCCGCGAGAGTTGAGGCTCAGGTGTCAAATTTATGGTTTTCAGTGTTTTTATTGTTTTTTTTATCGTTCATTCGGTTTCCCTGGGTCTTTTCCCGTGTGTTATGAATAAATTACATTTTTTTTGGTACCAGTACTGGTTTTATTTTTGTTGTATTCATCCGCAACACCTTAAAGGCCGGTCCGTGAAAATATTGTCGGGCATAAACCAGTCCGTGGCGCAAAAAAGGTTGGGGACCGCTGCATTAACACAAATATCTAATCAACCCATAACATGGCATGTATGTTGGTGCCTTACAGGCTAGTCTGAATATTTAAGAAACTGCTGATTTACTGGGATTTTTCCAAAGAACCGTCTTTACAGTTTACAGAGAATAGTCTGAAAAAGATAAAATATCCAGTGAGTGGCACTTCACTGTTTGAAAATCTATTGTTTATGTCAGAAGTCAGATGAGAATGGCCAGACTGCTTTGAACTGAAAGGATGGGAACAGTAACTAAAAGCATAGATCAATCCTTCCTCATATCAGCGGTTACGGTTGCTGGTCTGTTGATGTGGCCGTGTGGGGATATTTTCTTGTCACACTTTGGCCCCCTTCGTACCAGCTGAGCATGGTTTAGATGCCACAACCTACCTTACTATTGTTGCTCACAATGTCCGCTCGTTTATGACCACAGCCTATTCATCTTCTGATACCTGCTCATGCCACAAAGTTCAAATCATCTCAGACTGGTTTCTTGCACAACACGATTTGGCCTCCATAGTCACTCAAGCCAATAAAGCTCCTTTGGGATGTGGTGAAACGGGAGACTTACTTCATGGATATACAGCTGACTAATCTGCAGCAACTGAATGATGCTATCATACCAACATGCACCAGAATCTCTGAGGAATGTTTTCAGCAACTGGTTAAATATATGTCACGGAGAAATAATGCAGCTCTGAAGGCAAAAGGGACTGGGACCTAGCACTAGCAAAGTGTACCTAATGAAGTTGCCTGTGAATGTATTTTGGCCAACAAAGTTTCCAAAAATCTCCATCTCTGTCAATCAAGCAAATGAGTCATGCACTGTTTGTGTGGAATACAGTAACTATGTTTTTGCAGCAATATGATGGAAATCAGACGTCTGAATGGCATCACTTATTATAGCCCAAGCAAATTTAGGGGAAAAAAAACATGCACAATCAGATTGTGAAATCAGCGCATTTCTATCCTTGTAGAAGTTGTGAGGTCCTCAAAACTGTATTATGCACAAAATAACTATAGAGAATTTAAACAGATAAAAACATTTTAATTGGTAGTGAAATTTCTCTCTAATATTAGTTAAGAAAGGAAACATGCAAGCTGGCATAAATGCGAAAGCTTCATTTGGCAGTGATGACTTTGATTAGGGATAAATTAATTAAAAAGAGTCCTAAGAATAGCATCGACCAATCAATCTGACATGCTTATGTTCTCTCTGTCAGCATGGTAAGAATAAGGCAAAAAATAAGCTTATAGGGAATTTTTAAAAAAATGAACAAGCATTGTGGCAAACATTGATTCATATTTCTCTTTTCCAGAAAAGAGTAGTAATAAATATCCAGCACTCATGACACATGCCCTCGTGACATTAAACAGAAAGCAAATTATGTATACCTTTTGTCTAGTTTAAAAAATAATGAGGAAGGAAAGTCTTCACTTGTCTTTTCTTTTGAATTTCTTCTTTTAGAATAATGTTTTCACAGCCTTAATGTGAGATGCATACATTAAGTATTTATGGTGTACACATAAAACTGAGTAATCATTCAGATTTACAAATCTGGAGTGAATCACTGCTGCATTGAGGTTGAAGCTCAAGTTCATGGTGTTGACTCAGAAAATGAATCATGGAACCTGCAGCGGGCCCAGATCATCTGAGCAGCTGTCCCAACAAGCTGGCTGCTGGGGCCTGTTCGGGCCCTGTTTTCACAACGGCGGCGGTAGGGGGTGGGGGGGTCTGTGGGGGTCACTTTCATATCATGGAAGCAAGTCAAATCTGTACAGAGAAAACAAGCTTTGGTATTTAACCTGAGAGCACAGAAGCAAAGAAAGGGTATTATTATTATTAAATGACTTACTTGGTGGGTAAACTCTCCAGCCATTTCCTCCCATTCATACAGCAAAAGGTCTTGACTTTCTCTTAAATGATATCTTGGCTCCAACCTATGATATTCTCCGGATTGATCAAGAAGTGGGAAACTGTGTTTGACTTAAAATAGGAAATCGCAGTAGGAAGTCAGATAAAATGAAAGAATGGAGGATCAAACTGTCACAAAGCACTTTTTTTTGCATGTCTTGCTGTGTGATTTATGTGGATTTGTGCTGTTCTGGCCTTTGTCTTGGCCCAACATCTGTAATGGTCTAATGCCAAATTATTACAAACATCTGTTTTCAAAGGTTTTGACATACAAGGCTTTGCAGGTTCAGATTAAGGTTACTTTGGTACCCCTAGATAGATTTAGTTTACAGTAGAGTCGTCACTACTCACGGACATTTTTTCAAAACATCACAAGCTCTGGCTCACCAATCAGCCTTTTTAAATTATCTGTTGTGGACAGTCAAGCATCTAAGACATGGCATATTCAGTATATGTTAAATGTTAAAATCTGAAAATCTTCTTAAACTTGGCAGATGATGGTCCACAATTTTTGCCTCAAAGTGCAGTTTGATTTCCAAAAGATTGCACATATTGCACATATTCCCTTGTCTGACCTCATATGAGACTATTTTCTAGAATCATTTGATATTTTTAAGTGAAGATAGAACTTATCACACCATTCAGCAACATTACCGCATTCACCTGTTCTGTTGTGCATAACAGGTAAACAGTCAGACAGGGACATAATGCTTGTTCTCAGAATATGCCAAACTGCACCATATATATATATATACATACATACATACATATATACATACATATATATATATCTATATATATCTATATATAGATATATATAGATATAGATATATATAGATATAGATATGTGTGTGTGTGTGTGTGTGTGTCAGCCTGAAAGTTAGTTTCTAATTGCAGTTTTTTTGCTCAACATGAAAGAAAAAATTTGTTTTGAGGGTATAAATTATGGTTGTCGTGGAAACAGTGTGTGATTTTTAGCTTGGCGTGCTCAGACGTGGGTGGCCCAAACATGTGAGTCAGCGAAATAGACCACTCACAATGCATCTGCTGTCACGATATGAGAGATTGTGAACTCTATGTATTTTTTTATTCCCTGATGGGAGGCCATATGGTCAAGCCTCTTTTTTTGGGGTGGTGCATCCTTCAAGCTCACTTTGCTTGGTTTGGGTTTCTCTAGGTTCATCTGAAAGACAAACAAACACCCAGTGAAATGAATCATAAAGAGGCATATGCACTTAGATTATACACAGTAAGTCTTGGGGTTTTGGTAGTAAGAAAGAACATTAGGGGAGTATTGCAGGTATATAAATCATCCATGGTGTTTCCTTTATGACAGTAGTTCAATACTGGAATCCCAGAAAAAACAGATTTTCCTTTTCTTTCCTTTCTTTCCTCTCAATAGGCTTTTGATAGTTGATTTATTGACCATAACCTTGGACTGACCCAACCAATGGGAGCTGATTACCTTCTTTTCAGCTCAGCTGTTAACTTCTAGATAACAGGAAGTGAAAACAAAACTGAGTATAGAAAACATTTAACCTCAAGTGCATGGGTCATTTTCAAAAATGTACATCTACATGCTTTCAGTCACATGAATCCTTTGACCTAAATAAGGTAGACCAAGCCTGACACTAAAATCAGATGGTTTGTAATCTCTTGAGATCCTACAATTAACAAATGTAAACAGCATATTTTTTGTCATTTATAAACTTTTTAAAAATGTTTCACCACAGTTCAATTTAATTAACAAATGCTTACCTTAAATTCAGCTTCTTCTTTTTTTTTTCTCTCTCTGCAAACTGATGATTTATAATGTTTTAGGAGAACTGTCTTAGTACTGGGGCCTGTTTCAGCTCACTGGTATGAGCGGGGGACCATGTGCCATGTGGCTGAGAGCGACCGGCTGAGGTTCGAATCTGTGGGAACAGTGGGAAGAAAAAACTCCCTTTTAATAGGAAGAAACCTCCAACAGAACCAGACTAAGCTAACTGTCACAACTGGTGGCAATTGAAATTTTGCAATTTTGCACAATTTTTCACAGATTACAAGTAATTGCCATCTTTACCACATTCAGCTGCAAACTAACAGCACACTGACTCTGTATTATTTTTGCTTTTATACTGTCTTTATACATCAAAGTCACTTTGAAGATGGTAAGACAACACTGCACCACTGAGGTCCAATAGCAAACAATAATATTATATTTTTATTAATGAATATAAATATGAATTAAGGTGGACTGAAGAGGCAGACAGCTACAAGTGGGTCTCCAACAGGCCAACGGGAACCATGATAAAGATGTGTGAAGATCAGCCACAGCCAAAAACATCCAAAAGACAGGTGCTGACAGCCGAACTTCAATTTTTCACCACAGTTCAATTTAATTGTATTTCTATAATGTCAAATCAAAACAACAGTTGCCTCAAGGCCTTAGAATAGAAATAAAATCCAAGCCATCAATACATGCGCACTATGAGATATCAAAGTCTTCTGATATCCAGCTGGAATAATAAACTGGCCAGAGAACAAGATAGCTGTCCCTGAGAAATGTCAAGACATGAAGACTCCTCACAATGGACACACAGTGACGTTCACCCGAAATCCAGCACCCTGAAGCTCTAGGAGCAACGGAAATAGGCAGGGGTGAAGATTAGTAAGTGTCAGAGCCGCAATCCAGGATGAAACACGGAGCATCTGCAAATACATCAGATGACCCCCTGAGATGAAGTATGCCTCAAGCAGCTGAAGACAAACACTACAGGAAGAGGGACCATCATGAATGACCAAGCTCCTACATGGGATATACCACTGACATATAAAGCAGTGGCTGACATCATTAAATCCTACCAGTGCCTTGAAACGGCTGCACCACGGCAGCACACAAACAGGCCCTAAGCGCCAAACCAAGTGGCTGGAATAGTGTGACCTCCAGTTCCAGACAAAAAGCATCATCTGTTCCGCCAGTCAGACATGCAGTAGTAAAGGTGAGACATTATTTGAAAAACCATATCAATAAACAACACAGGGTGTGTAAGAGTTTCGAATGAATATTCCAAAGATAAGATTGAAATTTCAATTGGAAACCTCAAGTAAAGAAAATATTTTTCATGAATAATACATTTTCTGTTACTTCAAATCTCAATCAAAGAAATGCACTGATTTAAAGAATGTGCAGGAAATACGATCCAGTTGGAAGGCCCATTATCTCCCAGTCGGTGAAAATCTTGGGACACTAATGAGCTCAGGGAGTCAAAAAGGCAGCTGTAGCCTTCCACCTGCTCCCTGGCACAGGCACCCATGGGAGCAGGTTTGGATCAAGCCTTGCATGAAGCTCTCTAGTCCCAGGAGATATTCCGCTATACAGAAAACCTTGTCCAGACTTGCCAGCTTGCAGTCGAAGTGACTCCCACAGTACAAGTCAGGCCTGTTTTCCTCTGCCTAGCCTGGAGCCTTGTAGGGGATAATTAGCAAACTTTTAAACATGTGTATAACATTGGCTTAACTGTAACAACTGAGCCATGTGATCCTGTGCAGGATACAGTATGTGTAAAACCTGTCCAGCATCTTTTGAGGTTCTCGGTTGGATTAGTGAAACTCCAACTGAATTGAATACAGTAAGTTAGAATCCGGGTGGCCTAAAACAGAAGGAAAGTGGAGATAGCTTGGTTGTATAAGTGCAGTCACTTGGGCAGAATGTGTGTATATTTTTTCATTAGCCATTAAGTCTGCAATTGTCTGGGTTGGTGGACTATTTTGGTCCTTTTGGGGTTTTTATTTATAATAAAGTGGCAATTTTAATTTCGTGGCTCAAAGAGTTGGCAGTTCGTCTTGTAATCGGAAGGTTGCCGGTTCGAGCCTCGGTTCCGACAGTCTCGGTCGTTGTGTCCTTGGGCAAGACACTTCACCCGTTTCCTACTGGTGGTGGTCAGAGGGACCGGTGGCGCCAGTGTCCGGCAGCCTCGCCTCTGTCAGTGCGCCCCAGGGCAGCTGTGGCTACAATGTAGCTTGCCATCACCAGTGTATGAATGAGTTAATGACTGTAATGTAAAGCGCTTTGGGGTCCTTAGGGACTAGTAAAGCGCTATATAAAAATACAGGCCATTTACAGGCCATTTTTATTTGTTATAAGGCTGTCCTATTGTTTAAAGGTAAATATGAAACTGTAATTAAAAAAAAAAAATCCCCAACAGCAAAAAATAGCTTTTCTCTACACCTTCAAAATCCACCTGCTGTTATAAGTCATGGTATTGCCTTCTAGGACAATGTCGAGTATACATTTTATAATATTACACAAAAATGAGAGCTGTTCCTCATTTTTTGTGTGGCTGCGATACACCAGGCCTGTGAGCATCACCTGGGAAAACAAGCTGAGGCTGATAACAGATCAGGCCCACATTCCACATTCCTCTCTCGGCCGTGCTGAGGGACACAACAGCCCACCAATTCTCACACACATGGTGATACCTGTAGGCATGGGAGTAAGCATGAGGCCTGCAGAGGTGCAAGGTCGGCAGCATCTTACAAAACTCCTGCGCTTTGATTACGTATCTTATTTCACTGCTAAGTTGCGCACGGCCGTGTGAATGTCTCTGAGAGCGAAGAAAACAAAAACATGGGATCTTACTCACTTTGTTTGGGGAGAGTTTAGGCAAGTCTGTTTTCAACAATGTGAGGAATGGTTTGGAACTGTACGGTCCAGGTGCTGACAGACCTCCCTCAATGCTGAGCAGACTTTTTGGATCCACGCTGTGCAGGCCTGGCTGGGCTCGGCTGGACGACTGAGTACAGGTTGCCCAGCAGGCTGTGTTGTCTCAGCCTTCAGCCGTGGATGATAGATGGAGCTGGAAAGGCTCCCAGAGAGGGGGTGAACATGTGTGGCGAGCCGTGGCAGGTGGCGAGCGCTGACTTGACAGCAATTAAATGTACAAATCTTTGATTAAGCTCATGGGAAGGCAGTCATTAGCGACACTGAATTCACTCTCACACACATGCAAGTCTCTATTTCCCTCAAAATCAAAGATCAAAGATATATTTCTGGTGCTTCCTTTGAACAGGTAGATTTTACAGTTGTGTTCAAAATAATAGCAGTGTGTGAATAAAGCTCTAAATAAGTGTAATATTTTATTTCAATTCATTGAGAACACTGCACATTATATTTTACATCAAAACATGAAGAACAAAGTATCAGTATTTCAATTACTTTACAGAAAATGAAGGAAAACATGATATTGGGCTGTTAAAAAAAAGTAGTTTACTCAATAAACTGAAAAAACATTAAGATTTGGCATTCCTGTGAATCACTAAACTAATATTTAGTTTTATAACCACTGTTTTGGAGAACTGCTTCACGTCTGTGCTGGAGTCGACCAACTTCTGGCACCTGGTACGCCAGCCCCGGATGATTTGACAACCTACCACAATTCCTCTGCATTTCTTGGTTTTGCCTCAGAAACAGCATTTTTGATGTCACCCCACAATTTTTCTATTGGATTAAGGTCTGGGGATTGGGCTGGCCATTCTATAACCTTAATTTTGTTGGTCTGGAACCAAGATGCTGCTTAATTACTCTCTGCTTCTGTCTTCCTCCCTAAGCCTAAGGCAGGGGTGTCCAACTCCAGGCCTCGAGGGCCGCTGTCCTGCAGGTTTAGATGTGTCCTTGAGCCAACACAGCTGATGTAAAAGACTAAATTATCTCCTGAACATATCTTGAAGTTCTCCAGAGGCCTGGTAATGAGCTAATCGTTTGATTTAGGTGTGTTGACCCAGGGTGGTATCTAAAAGGGGGATCACGCTTTTCAAACCCTGGCTCCAATATTGTGGAATTGTTTACCCCCTCCGCTACGCACCATCAACACTGTGGCTTCTTTTTAAAAAACAGCTTAAAACACATCTGTTTAGACAGGCATTTGGGTAATGTTCGTGTGAAATATGTTGTTTTTATTCCATATTTATACTGTACTATTGCTTTGTTTGATTTGCTTGTGAAGCACTTTGTAACAGCTCTCTGTCTTAAAAGTGCTATATAAATAAATTTTACTTATTTACTTACTTACTAAAACCTGCAGGACACCGGCCTTTGAGGCCTGGAGTTGGACACCCTTGGCCTAAGGACATGCATGACTTAGGGCAGGGGTGCCCAATCCTAGTCCTCGAGAGCTACTATCCTGCAGCTTTTAGATGTATCCCTACTCCAACACAGCTGTATCAAATGGTTTGATTACCTCTTCAGCGTGCCATCAAAAAACAAACAAAGCCATTCATTTGATTCAGGTGTGTCAGAACAAGGATGCATCTAAAAGCTGCAGGACGGTAGCTCTCGAGGACTTGGATTGGGTACCCCTGACTTAGGGTAATTGGCAATTCTAAAATGGCCATGGCACTGTGATAGAGTGGTGACCTGTCTGGGGGGCGTACCCCACCTTTCTCACTACAACAGCTAGGATGGATGAATGGATGTTTAAACTGAACAAAAAATTGCTTCTCAAATGGCAGCACCTACACTGCTTTTGTCCTTGCTAAACAACAGTGCAAAAACCTGTTTTGTGCATTATTCCTCATATTTATTGGATATAAATGTTATACCACTCAAGCACTCAATTTAAAAGCACAGCACATTAAACGGAAGTGGAGCAATGAGTACTCTCCGTTGCCTGTCCCCTTGAAATATGCAGTATATATAAGGTCAAGTAAGTGTGTTTGTATGTATTTGTGTTAACATCATTGAAGCCACATTAGAAAACCAATCTAGTCTCCGTTTTCATTCTCCTTTACCATGTTTAAACTGAAATGTAAAAAAGAAAAAGTTAAATAACATTATTTTACCTTTTCTATCAACTGACTTGAGCTTTTATGTTGAAAAGCCACAATAAATATAACATGGCCCTTTAGTATATACAGCAGGGGTGGCCAACTCCAGGCCTCGAGAGCCAGTGTTCTGCAGGTTTTAGATGTGTCCTTGATCCATCACAGCTGATTTAAATGGTTAAATTACCACCTCAATATTTCTTGAAGTTCTCCAGAGGCCTAATTAACTAATCATTTGATTCAGGTGTGTTAACCCAGGGTGATATCTAAAACCTGCAGGACACCGGCTCTTGAGGCCTGGAGTTGGCCACCCCTGATATACAGCATATAATACCAAATCAAACCCACATAAGCAAACTCTCACACTGAAGACAAAGCTTTACCTTTGCAAACAGTGTAGCACATCTAACAACACCCTTTAGAGTTGCCACTGTCTTCCTGAGGGACTCAAGAGTGGTAATTGCTCTCCTCTACCCAGCTCACTAATGAGGGAAAGGCCATTCCTTATACCCAGGCTACCACCAGCACCAGCACGTCTCATATTGTACATCCAACAACCCCACTGTCTAGGAAAATGAGGAAAGCTTATGGCTTAAAACCTGACAGCTCTGTTGTGAATGTGCTCTCAGCTGAAGCAAAAGATAACTCAGAGCAATATAAAAGTTGTAAAAACTGCAACTTAGCGGAAAACAAACTTTTTTTTATTTGCGGCCAATATATAGCATTTAGCATTTGTAAAATATATATTTTTAAACTGTCTAGGATCCCATCTGTTCAGGAACTGAAAAAAATGTCCATCTCCCCACAATTTATTTAATAAGTATTTTGGTATTTGAAGTGCTGTAAAACAGAACTCTTCTTATTTAGCGGCTGTTAGGTGTGCTGCTCTGCTCCTTTCATGGGAGTCTGTCGCCATGGAGATGTGAAAGTGCTCCCACCCTGCCAGAGCCAAGAGAGACTGCAGCACATCCCACTGGACCAAATCCATCCTCAGAATTACACCAGTTCATCTTCATGATGAGTTAATCAAAGGTGTAGAGCTTAATGTGACACATGGTAATTATGCTGCTCCTGGTACACATTTCAGAAAGTCAAAAAAAAAAAAAAAAACCCAACCAAAAAAAAAAAATTAAAAAAAAAAAAAAAAAAAAAAAAAAAAAAAAAAAAAAAAAAAAAAAAAAAAATATATATATATATATATATATATATATTTTC
>VUQR01035726.1:5379-19382 GCA_015108515.1 Hemichromis elongatus
ACACTTACAACCATGATCTTAGGGTGGCACGGGGCCCAGTGTCAATCACTGGCTAACACAGGGTAAGAGAGGATCAAATAGAGAGCAAGAGAGTGTTATGATGGATGGATGGATGGATGGATGGATGGGGGGAGGGATGGAGGGAGGGAGGGAGGGAGGGAAGGATGGATGGATGATGGATGAGGGATGGATGGATGGATGAATGATGGATGGATGGATGAATGGAGGGAGGGATTGATGGATGAATGATGGAGGGATGGATGGATGGATGGATGGATGGATGGATGGATGGTTGGAGGGATGGATGGATGGAGGGACTGATGGATGGATGGATGGATGGATTGATTGATGGATGAATGGAGGGAGGGATTGATGGATGGATGAATGATGGAGGGAGGGAGGGAGGGAGGGGTGGAGGGAGGGAGAGAGGGAGGGATGGATGAGGGATGGATGGATGGATGTAGGGAGGGATTGATGGATGGATGGATGGAGGGAGGGATGGATGGATGGATGGATGTAGGGAGGGATTGATGGATGGATGGATGGAGGGAGGGATGGATGGATGGAGGTAGGGATTGATTGATGGATAGATGGATGGATGGATGGATGAATGGATGGAGGGATAGATGGATGGAGGGAGGGACGGAGGGAAAATAATACAGCACCTAGCTATCTTGTCAAACTTCTGAGACCATACACCCCTGGGACAGCTCTCAGATCATCAGCCCATTAACTTTTGGTACAGCCTAGATCTAGACTTAAGACCAGACCAGAGACCAGCGTGCGTTTGCCCTGGTCACACCTAACCTGTGGAACAACCTTCCCATTGCTATTCACACGTCTGACTCCATCCAATCTTTTAAATCACAATTAAAAACTCAGTTATTTAATCTTTGTTTCCTGGTTAGTTAATGCCTGTATTTTATACTTTTTATACTCCAATTTTATCTTTCTATATATCTTTTTCTATTTAAAACCGTGTGTTTTTAGCAAGTTTGATTTGATATTCACTTTTATACTCGTGTAATTAGTTTCATTGACCTGTTAGCATATTCGGTACTTTGTTAATGGTCTTATATTATTCATGTTGTGACCTGCTGTTTGATTGTGAAGGACTTTGGTGTACCGCTGGTTTTTAAATGTGCTATATAAATAAATTTGTATTGTATAATAAGACAGGATCATAACATTTTATAAAAAGGTATGTAAAGATAGTTTGCATTTTGTTTTCTGACTGTTACACTTTTATTGGACAGTTTGCCAAATATGGCACAGTCTGGTGGATTTACACATTATACCCAAAAAACGTAAATAAATCAGGCAATTGAAAAGCAAAAGAAGCAATTTCTATCATTTTTATTTCCAGTATAGTAAAACATCCCTCTTTAGGAATATTAACCAATACGGAGACTTAAACATTTACTTGAAAAACTTTCATTATTCAAAAATTACTTTTTAAATGTCCACTCATCAGGCAGAGTACTCATATGTTACATATGAACCCGAGAACTCATATGACAGAAATAAGACAACAGCTGTGTTCTCCATCACACAGCATGCTCTGTAATCAGGTTTTGTGTGGTCAGTCAGCCCAAACACAAGTCTAGATTTAGCTCATCCAGCCTCACTACAGGGCTCTGGGCTGAGCGTCTAAAGGGAAAGAAGACAGTTTCATAACAGTTCATTCATCTGACAAACACTCGTTCTGGACCTTTGTTGTAATAAAGCTACTACGTGATAAGCACAGTTTTGTCATTCAAGTTATTTGTGCATCCCGCAAGCATTAATTTACAAATGGCCACTAATGTCTTTAAAGCCATTGTTGTCCCTGAAGTATTAGACGCAGTGGTCTACCATGGTGCAGTTCTGTATGTACCCCCATTCTGCCACACACAATCACTAAAGCAGCAAATGTGGGTAAATCCACCACTGGACACAGAAACAGATGTTTTTAAACTATGTATAATGTTTGTAAAAGTATCAAAGATTTATAGATATGAGCTATAAAAGTTACTGGAAGGTCAGGACTGTGTCATCAGCATGACTTTACATGACCGCTGAGGTCCTGACAGGGAGCTCTTCAGCTGTGACATCAGGAATGTGCTCCTGAGAAGAACCAGGCCACAGCAGACACTCTGTTTAGATAACAGGTTTGCATGTGGAACAAACCTGGAAAACATATTCTTCCTGTCCGCTGCCTAAGACAACTCATGCTGTTGTGCTCTTCCAGCCTGACACAAGACACATCACAGGGTAAGAATATCCCAGAACTCCTGTAGCACCGCCCCCACATGCATGCACTGCAGCCCAACAAACATATATGCATAAGTTAACCCTCCAAACTAAAGACTTAGTAAGGAGCAGCATGATGCAACAATAACAAGCTAAGCTGTGTCATTGACGTTTAACTTCAAATGGCAGCTGTTACTGACTCAGTGTCATCGATGTCATTTTCCAATAAATCAGTTTATAAAGGCCAAAACAAAAACCGGATACAACAATCTGTCCCTGCACGGTGACAACATCAAATCACTTTAGACTGAAATCCCATAATATACGTAGTTATGTCCACTTCACGCTAAAGGAAACAAACACATTAATTGGCTTTACATATTCACTGCGCTAACATATAACCGATTCCTACTAGATGTAATTCTCATAGACAGATCTCTGTAGAGAGCGCCTCCTCACACCACAATAATAACCGTTTCCAGGGTGATGATGCGCAGTACCGGAGGCGGTTCCATAAAGCCCCCAAATGTGTCTCCTTACCTGCCAGGCAGCTTCTCAGCGCCAAAAGGGCAGCAAACACCACGGTGTGTCCGAGCAGCCGAGCCCTCATCCTGGGCACAGACACCAGACGAAGGCGGAGGACGGGGAGATGGTGGCGGCACTGTTCATTCCCCCATCCTCTAGTGTTTAGAGAGGAGAGGGACACGAGAAGACAAAGGAGTAACGAACAACAGCGAAGACACGAGGTTCAGCGAGTGTCGTCGGGACGCGGCTCTGTGTGTTTTCCGCAGGATGTCCGCATTTTCCCTCCGGCCCTGCTCCAACCATCTACCGGACAGCAGTCCCTGCTGCTGCTGTGGCTCAGCTGTGACAGAACAACGCAGGGCTATGACGTAAACACGCTGCACTCAGACGCGTCCAAAGTCAGATCTAACTTCATACAGAATCACCTCATTTAAAGACACATAAAAACCCCACTGTTGACCATTTTAATAATAAAGTCGAAATTCCAAGATTTCTGAGAAGAAAGTGAAACTGTGCATATGTTGTTTGTGGAGAAGCTGTGGCCTCCTGTGCTGATAGTGAAACAAATAGATCCTCAGTGGACGAGGGCGGAACCGTCGCCATCCTTGCGTCTGTCCACTGCCAGCTTTCTGCATCATGTTTTCAGCGTCCTTATAATCCTCGTTACTAAAACCAAGTCTGAAGCATGATGTCACTCACAGCAGCCGTGGCACTTTGTCTTGAAATTATACCTATATATTTTCCTTTTAAATAAAACCAGTTTTATCTCGAAATGTTCCTAAAACGATCTAAAATACTGTTATTTTCTTACCGTGGCCCTAATACTCCTTTGCCTGGTCTACAGCTATAAATAAAACGAATGAAACCCGGTGAGCAATGTGCGATTGGACGTGTGGGGCATCATGTCCACTCGACAAACTTCTTGAAACATCGCCGTCAAATACAAAGAAATAGATGAAATGCTTAAGAAATAAACATAGTCGACTCTTTTAAGGGACTTGATCCGGTGGGAATGAAAGCAACAAGGAAACACAGCCATGTATACCGTGAAGGCAACATGTGCTACACGGTTATTCCGGTGTCGTGCCATGATCCCTGAAGCATGTGGAAGGGTCTAAACACGAGGGACGTGGATTGGCCTCAATACCGCACGCTCTCTTCCAGTCATCTTACTCCACCCACGGCGACAAGTTTCCACTCTGCGAGGACACTGCAGAGGATCATCTCCACGAAGAGTTCATGAAGTCAGTGCCAGGAGTGTATATATGTTTATTATTATTATTATTATTATTATTATTATTATTATTATTATGTTTTTAATATGTTGAATGACAATAAAAATGCTCTTTTTTCAGCAAGGCGATTTTTGATTTATGATGTGATTAGGTATGGCCACGGATAAGAATTGAGCGATTCTGATTCTATTTTGTTATCACTTATTGATTCAGTTCCTTTTAACTCTCAAGAATGAGATTTATTTTACTCGAATGTAATGATTCATGTAACGTCATCCTGTGTGGTCAAATGTTGGTGCATGTTGGAGGTGTTTCCCAGAAAAAAAGTAATGTATTATACAGAATACTTTTCTTAAAAGTAATGTGGTACAGTACTTAAATACCCACAGCAGAAAGTAATTTCTTATACTACATACATCATGTTAGTTTTGTGTAAGATGATGTGAAATGCACTGCGTCATCATTGCCTCACCTGCACACGAGCCTTGGCCGCAGACAGCGGGGTTGCGATACTCCTGCCTCTCTGCTCCTTGCATGTCCGCCTGTCGCGTCACTCACAAGCGCTCCCTCCTCGTCGAGATCCGTCTCCAGTCTCGGGTTGACGGTGGATCCGTTGTTCAGTTTTCCTGCTGTCACCGCCACTTCTTGCATAAAGTGCTTTTACCACTATATCTAGCCTGTACCTCTCAACCTCACACTAGCCCAGGCTCCGTTCTCACCAGAGAGGTGACGTTCCATGAGCTAAGGCTCGGGCACCCTCCCCAGGTCTGGCTCCAGAACTGTTCCCTAGCTTTTTCACTCTTTTGAATCACTCGTTGCTTGTCTGCTCCAAAACCTATGACCAATTTAGCATAGGAGACCTTACTGCGCCCTGCCAACATAGCTGGAATCTTTGGGACACAAAAATCCTTCCAGCACAATAAGGTACCGATTCACAGAGGGGCATTATCATTTTCAACATATAGAATAAAATGTACTTCTCATGGCTGAATTTGTAGCAGGCAGGTTTAGGACCTAAATAAAAGACTCAAATACAAGAGGGTGAAATGAGAGGACATGGGAGAGCAAAGTCAGAGATGATGGAAAGGGTACAGAAGACTTCCTCATTGCATTTAGATCACAGCTCTTCTATGGCAGATATTAATAATGGATTGGATTTATACAGTGCTTTTCTAGGCACCCAAAGCGCTTTACAATTCCACTCTCACATTCACACACTGGTGGAGGCTACAGTTGTAGCCACAGCTGCCCTGGGGCAGACTGACAGAGGTGAGGCTGCCATGGAAACTGAGGGCAAGCGTATAAGTTCATCCTCCCATGGATACCAGGCCTGGAAAAGCTCAGTAGTTGCTCCTCATTGTGTATGGAATAATGAATCCAAGTGGATCATATTGACTCGCTAGTACACGATGTTTGGTGTGCACAGGGTTTCCTATGGCTGATGTTGTAAGCCATTGTGTCTCAGAGTTTGCTCATGACATTTTATGTGGTCTGCTGGTTCCATTCCATCACCCTGCAGGATAAGAGCCGCCTGCATAACACTGTCAACACTGTCTTTGTCAAGGTGTGTTCAAAAATGATTGGACTTACTGGCCGCTCCCTGATATCTTTATATGAGCATCAATGTTCCTGGCCTGGCTGCCCACGTTTTCAGGGACTCCCCCCACAGTCTTTCTCCTGCATTTGAGCAGCTGCCCAAGAACGACCTTTGTTTCTCAAGCTTTGTTTCCTCAGAAAGGAAGATGATGAGCAGAAGTCATCATCTGAAGATTGAGTCGTAGGGGCCCACAGTTAGAAACTGCAGCAAGTAACAACAAATAATGTACATTTTACCTAGTGAAGCAGTGGGCAGCCACCAATCCAGCGCCTGAGGAGCAGCGTGTAGGGACGGTGCCTTGCTCAGGGGTATCTCAGGGTAGCCCTTAAGTGGTTCGAACCCGATGAGGCAACCAGTGTACCTACTGAGCGATCCCTGCCCCACAGAAGAGCCAGCACCACCTGAGGTATGAATTTTGAGAGAATTTGGATCTTTATTGTTTCCTATAGGGTTGTATCGACATGGAACAAATAAGTGCACCTTCAGTCCTCGATGTGCCCGTTCTCCTCTTTAGTCTCTCTTCTTTCAAAGAGTATAAAATCAGCATTAGCTCAGAGTTTAATCAGATTAATATCATTCAAGGGCTTTGACTATTTTACCTTTGTGAAACAGTAAAGATCAAACCTGAGTGTTATTATACATCAGGATGAACAAAGGTTACTCTGTAACCTTTAAACATAACAGACACTTGATGCTTAGTGTTCATAGCCACTAAATTCAACCCACTTGACTCAGTTATTCAAACGCCAGTAAAGACGAGCGCAACACCTGTCGGCCTTCCCAACAGAGGACACAGTACACCTGTCACCTGTTCAGGAGTTACTAACACTGACCAAAGCTTTCATAGAAGTAGTGTTTGTTCTGCACACTGTTAAACCTGCTGTACATTAGGTTTCATTTTTAATTAATTCAAAAATACATTCTTAGATGAACAAGACTCCATGTGTTTTCCACCTAAATGACTTTCATAAGTTATCATATGCTAACTGTGGCTAACATGTAGTGAAGGCTGAGGAAACTTTCCTACAGTGTCTCAGGCTCTGCTGTGCACGGCCTGGTTGGCTGTTTGACTCAGAGTCTCAGGTTTTGACTCCATTGAGCCTTTCTGTTGATTATCACATATTTACAGCAGACGTGTTGGAGGAAATGGAGAATGAATCTCATTAGTCAGATGAACTGTTATTGGCTGTGATTTCTCATAAATCAGCTGCACTGAACCCCAGCGATGTGCTAACAAGTGATTCCCAGCTTTTCTATGTGTGTCATTGCTTACAGTGGGAGTGTGAAGGGTTTATATGTTAAATAAAGAAATTATTTGCTTTGCAAGTTTCTCTTTGACTTCATTTTTCTCATGCTTTTAAATAGACAGTACTGTCATGTCAATTACTTTAAATTTTTTTTTTTTTTTTTTTAAATAAAAGTCAAAACCTGGTTGATGCAGGTGAAGAAAGGAGCAATGAGCCTGGAGCAGTCTCCACCAATAACAGCTTCATTGTTTCTGTGGGGCTGTTGCCAAAGCGCTGCACTGAGGCAGACAAACTAATGAAAATGCTCTGGAGCCACAGTGTCCATCGCTCTCAGATGCCATTAATAATGTTTTGGTTTGATGTCCATGAACCTGTCGCTCTGCCTCCTACAGAAGGAAACCAGTAACGCCGGACTGACGTGGTGTGTGTGTTTATAATAAGTGTGACACACAAACATTTGGTGACCATTAAATGAGTAAGTGTGACGGAGACGAGCGGTCGACGTAGCGCTGAGTCACTGTGCTCCAGTTCATGCAGACACAGAACTGCTCTGTAAAAACACCGAAATGTTAAATATTAAAGACAATTTTAGCCTCGGTGGTTTTCTTCGTTCCCGGGTTGATCAGACAGTTTCATGAACAGTTTACATCCTGCCTGTGTCTACAGGAGGACCGCAGCACAGCGAAGGCGTCTCCTGGGTCCAGCTTGTCATTTTAAAGCTAAAGTGTGATTGTAGGAGTGCGTTTGGATCATTAGACGTACGGTTACACGCTCACACCCATCACCTTGATCCCATGTATGTACACAGATAACCTTGCATTGTCTGTGATGTAGCTAGTAGGTGAAAGCACCTGGACCAGCTCGTCTATGGGGGCGCATCATAGAATCAACACCTTTGTGTTTCTCATTGGTCCATGAGCGGTCACATGACATCTCTCACCGTTTACATTTTACTAACATTATAGTTTCCAGTTTTGTTTTAGTTCACTATAGTAACCCTGGTGTCCACATGTGGCAACAGAACAGCTGACAAACATATTTATGATCGATAATTTATTATCAATAAATCATTTGCTTCAGAAACTTTAATCTAAAAAATAAAAAGTTTGCAAACAAGATGAAGTGATGTAAAATCACAGTGAATAAAAGCTTTGCTGTTAAAGTGGTTAACTCATGTAAAACAACAAACGTACGCACACGACCCCAGTCTGACAAGGAAAACAAAGTTTGTATGTAGAAATTCATGAAGAGGATGAAGAGGAGAAGCAAAAAGAAGAGGGCAGGATGCCCTTTAGTCTCCTCCTGCAGCTACGCTCGCCTCCTTAACCTCAGACTCCTCTGCTGCTGTAGCAGCTGGCAGGAGTAACACCTCCTCTGACTTCTCCTACTTGGATGATGCCACCGCCTGACTCTCCTTCTCTGCCTCCACAGCGGGCAGGACGGTCAGCTGTAATTCCTCTTTATGCTGCTCCTCGGGTGCGTCGTCGTCGTCTCCCTTCAACAGAAGCTTTTCTGTGGAGGCTTTGAGACTTGCAAATCCATTCTGGTCACACAAAGGTTTGTTTTCAGAGTTCTCCTCCCCATCTCCATTCTGGTCCTGCCCCTCTTCATCTTCCTCCTGTATGTGGTCAACAGCAGCCCCCCCCAGGTGTGCCTCACTAGGCAGGACGGCAGTGCCTTCCATCTGGATCAAGGACACCACCTGCTTCACTCTTTTTTTCTTCCGGGGTGTCACACTTTCCTCCTCACCGCCGTACTCGGCATCATTCCCCGGCCCATCCAACTCCTCCTGGACGCCGCCGTACTGTCCTGCCCAGTCGATGGAGGGATTATCTCCCAGCAGCTGCAGGTTGGGGTCACTGTTGCTCAGAACAATACTGTCCCTGTACAGATTGTGTCTCCTTTGGACTGCTGCCTCCTTTACAGCTGTGGACAGAGAAAAGGGTTCAAATGTGGATTCTCACAATAAACTGAATGATGTGCACACAGAGAGTACAGTGGGTAGCAATATGAATGATGATGTTCCCCAGTTTAAATCTAGATGCCACTTTTATATCACATTTAATCTCGTCATTGTGAAAGCAGCTGTGACCACTGATGGACCAGACTGAGTCATCCTAAATGCTCCTTCAGCATCAGATACCAGCATCTGTGTTGCATCACCTCGGTCTGTTGCCTACTTTTCTTCACATTCTTTTCATATTGTACCAAATGTAGGAGTTCGACTAATGAGTGGATGAGCTGTGTGGACTCAAGGACTGCTGCCAAGCACCTGGGCCTTTGTGAACTGTGTTCTTTCAATACTTGCAGAATGTGTTTTAGCAATATCCTGAAAAACAAACAAGATTTCTCATGGCAGGAGATTTTGTCTTGTTCAACACTAATTATGTCTTCTCAGATTTGTTACTTTGTGTAGTCCATGCAGGCTTTCCTCTGATTGGCTCCCATGGGCCTGTGTGGTTACCTGTAGCTGCCCTCAGTGTCTGCAGTGTTTCCTCCTGCTAGCATAATGCCCTCAGTTCTAACTACTTTGGCTGTCTTTCTTTCTTCATCTATATGGCTATACCACCAAAGAAGACTGACCCATGTTAATGTCCTTCATGACTGACTGCAGCACAACCTCTTCAAAGATGTTTTCTACCAGGATGAAGCAGGAAAAGTCCTCAAAGATCAGCTCCTCAAAGCGTGGCAACTCCTGCAAGGACAAATACACTCAACATGTAACCATGAGAGCCAGTCACAGTTAAAGAAACAAAAACCTAACCGAGCACTATTCATTTTCCAGGTAATGGGAAAGGACATGGTTGTGTACTCACAGATACAAAGCAAGGGTTGAGCTGCTTTAGCATGTAGGGGATAAAGATCTGCAAGAGAGCCTCACGGAAGAAACACTTCCTCACCGTGCTGCTGTCATAGTCGAACTTCTGAAGCACAGGAAAGAAGGAAAAGGACAGCTTTACAGTGTGTGTGTGTGTGTGTGTGTGACACAGCTTTGCTACGTCACATTCATGTACCATAGTTTTACTTTGTATTGTAGCAGATGGCCAGTATAAGTTGTAACTTCATTGTAAACACATGACAGGAGCTTCCACGTGGTACTGAGGCAGCCTGTTGGCCACTGTGATGGTTACCCGGCCCTGTTCAGGGCGGTCGCTGTGGTCTGCTCACTAGCCACTCAGCACTGGTGCCGTGTGTTGCGTCCTTCTCCCATATGCTCTTCTAGCCTTGCTCTTGCTTGCTGCAGCATGTTTGTTGTCCTCATCAATCTCTAGCCATGACAGCAGTTCCTTCTTCAAAATGCTCGAACACTGAGCTACTAGTTGTTTTGCTGTCAATCTGGATGCTGGGTATTAAAGATTCCCCACATGATGCTTCCACCAGCATGCTTCACTGCCGGTATTTTCACTGCACCAGGTCAGATTCATTTTCATGGCCTCAGAGTTCTTCTGGTACTTTTAGCAAACTTCAGGCAGGCTGTGTTGTGCCTGAGGAGTCTAACGAGTCTATCATATAGGCACGACTTCCCTTTAAATGGTTCTTGTCTTTCTAAGGAGCAGTGATGGAGCTCTGTCAGAGAGACCATTGGGTTCTTGGTGAGCTCTCTGACTGAGGCACTTCTACCCTGATAGCTCACAATAGCCAGGCCATGATTTCCTGCCCCAAAGGGGAGGAGTTTAGGTATCTCAGGGTCTTGTTCATGATCGACGGGTGAAGGGAGCGGGAGATTGTTGCTGTGGCTGCACTGATGTGGACACTGTACCGGTTGGTGAAGAGAGCTGAGCATAAAAGCGATGGTCTCTTTTTACATCCCTACCATCACCTATGGTCACGAGCTGTGGGTAGTGACCGAAAGAATGAGGTCAGTGTTAGAAACAGCGGAAATGTGCTTCCTCTGAAGGGTGGCTGGCCCTCCCTTAGAGATAGGGGGAGAGGTTCGGCCATCCGGGAGGGGCTCAGAGTAGAGCCGCTGCTCCTCCACATGAAAGGAGCCAGCTGAGGTGATTCAGGCATCTGACAAGGATGCGCCTCCTGGGCGAGGTGTTCTGGGTATCTCCTACCGCGACCCGGCCCAGGACAAGCAGAAGAAGATGGATGGATTAATATACACACACTCTGGTGGTTGGATCCCCTCTACAACATCCATTCAACCTTCAGAGCTACCACCCCTGGTTCTCGTCCATTCAACCTTTAGAATAAAATGATGATCTTTAGGTTTTTACTGATCGTGTGTTTTACCTTAATAACTCTGTCCTGGCAGCGCTGCATTGTCTTACAGAGATCTTCCCTGCCCTGAGACTCCAGACTCTGGTGAAGGATCTGTTCAAATGTGTAAACAGCATTGTCCATTTGCTGTAAACAGACACGGAGATGGGGTCAGTGTTTTAGCGCGAGTGCATTCAAATATATCGCTATATTTTATAATATCTGGACTTTGATAAATATCAGACTAATATGATATGAAACAAGATCTGTTAACTGATCCAAAACTTGATGACTCGGCTCCATAATGTGCCTCCACAGTAACACCACGCCTCTCCTTCATTCACTCTCCTAAGCAAATACACTTCTGTGGTGTTCACAGGGTCAAGTCCTCCACAAACTGAGCAGCAACTATTCAAATTGAACCCATTCCTGACAACACCGAGAGTAGACATGTTCAAACAATGAGTGAAAATTCAGTCATTCTGGACTTCTATCAATAAGGGAATAGAAAAGGTCCTGGGACATGGTACTCCACTGGAATGTACTGTGATGTACAACATAACCAGACTAATGAACCGGATAGATTCTGATGGACTAACATAAGACAGAACGTCTGATCATCACCTCTCTCATGAGGATCTGGACCCTCTGGATGAACACTGACGGACTAGAGATGTCAAATCTCTGCTCCAGACCTTCCAGACTCAGCTGCATCACCTTTTCATAGCAGCTGTGCATCTTCACCGGATGGAAGGCAAGCATTGAGATCTTCTCCATGTGCTGAGGAAGGAACAAACACTGAATGCCACTAAATGTTTCTGAGTTCACGGGAGGTTGAGGGAGAATCTCCTGAATGGAACCTGCCCTCTCTATAAGGAGTCCCTCCTCTACGTGCTCACCTGCGCCACCATCTCCTTGCTGCCCTCATTCAGGATGTTTTTGCTCATGTCCACCAGCTCTCGGAAGAAAACCTCGCGGACCTCGGAGAAACCTCGGCTGGTTGGCTCCATCAGGGCCTCTAGGATTGAGCTGATGTAGGGTTGAATGCTCACCGTCAGCAGCTTCTCTGCTTTAGGAAGAACTACCGCTGCAAAACAAGAGCAGGCTTGCAGTTTCAGGCAAACGTCTGTGATCGTTTATGTCACATTAAATGTGTGACAACCTGTAATCAAAGCATGCCTGGCTTTTGGAACATGGTGACATAACAGTGGTAGGGTTTAGTGCTCAGCTCAGATAAAGTCATTGTTGTGGGGGATTTTAACATCCATGTAGATGTTAAAAATGACAGCCTCAACATGGCATTTAATCTGTTATTAGACTCAATTGGCTTCTCTCGAGATGTCAAAAGAGCCCACCCACCACTTAACTACACTCTAGATCTTGTTTTAACATATGGCATAGAAACTGAACATTTAACAGTGCTTCCTGTAAACTCACTCCTGTCTGATCACTTCCTGATAACATTTACATTTACTATCATTGATTACACAGCAGTGGGGAGTAGACTTTAATTGGTTTAGTACCAGTGTATATACCCTCGTCACCTAAACAGAGTAACTAACATCTCCTATCAGACAAGCTTTGATCACAGTCACTGTTCCTTCAGTATGTTTGTTTACTTACAATGCTCAGTATACTTGGAGGGTTTTAAACTAACCCTCAGAACAAGAGAAAGCATCACTGGACGGCTGTGCCCGTTTGTCATGTTTTATTGTTACTGTCTTTTATTTTTTATTTTTAGCTCTATTTTTACAGTTAAATCAGTTATAATGACTACAGTAGGTTTTACCATCCTTTAGTTTTGTATGAATGTTTAAAATGCTGCAGCCAGAGTACTGACAGGGACTAGAAAGAGAGGGCACATTTCTCCTGTATTGGCTTCCCTTCATTGGCTCCCTGTTAAATCCAGAATTAAATCCAAGGTCTTAAATAATCAGGCCCCATCTTATCTTAATGACCTTGTAGTACCATATCACCCTATTAGAGCACTTCACTCTCACACTGCAGGCTTACTTGTTGTTCCTAGAGTATTTAAAAGTAGAATGGGAGGCAGAGCCTTCAGTTTTCAGACCCCTCTTCTATGGAACCAGCTTCAGTTTGGATTCAGGAGACAGACACTATCTCTACTTTTAAGATTAGGCTTCAAACTTTCCTTTTTGCCAAATCAAATAGTTAGGGCTGGACCAGGTGACCCTGAATCCTCCCTTAGTTATGCTGCAATAGACATAGGCTGCCGAGGGATTCCGATGATGCACTGGGTGTTTCCTCTTCACTGACTCTGTCTTAACAGACCTCTCTGCATTGAATCACACTTGTTAATAATCCCCGTCTCTCTTCCACAGCATGTCTTTTGTCTCGTCTCCCCCTTCCCCCAACCACTCATGTTTGATGACAAGGTGAAACTGCCTCCCTGCTTTCTACTGGTCAACAGTGACGTTAAAATATCGCTATATTTTCATTATCTTTATTTTTATTAAACCAGGACTATGTAACATCTGTGAGGCTGAAGGTTTGGAGAGGTGGAGCTTTGTTCTTCTACTTCAATAACACACACACTTTTACAATTTATACAACACATACAGTGGGATGCAAAAGTTTGGGCAACCTTGTTTATAGTTATAATTTTCCTGTATAAATCGTTGGATGTTACAATAAAAAATGTCAGTTAAATATCTCATATAGGAGACACACACAGTGATATCTGAGAAGTAAAATGAAGTTTGTTGGATTTACAGAAAGTGTGCAAAAATTGTTTAAACAAAATCAGGCAGGTGCATAAATTTGGGCTTTGTTGTCATTGTATTGATTCCAACACCTTTAGAACTCATTATTGGAATTCAAACTGACTTGGTAAGCTCAGTGACCTCTGACCTACATACACAGGTGAATCCAATAATGAGAAAGAGTATTTAAGGGGGTCAACTGTAAGTTTCCCTCCTCTTTTAATTTTCTCTGAAGAGTAGA
>VUQR01035727.1:0-10608 GCA_015108515.1 Hemichromis elongatus
TGCTTGAAGACATTTCACCTCTCATCCGAGAAGCTTCTTCAGTTCTAGGGTCAAATGGGGGAGAGTCCCATATTTAAGCCTTGTGGGAGTGTCCCTCGTAGAGGGACAATGGGCCCCCTACTGATCCTCTACCTAATCACACGAGGTGTGAAAACGGGTGTGGGTCTCAATCAGCCATGGTTTCAGGTGAACTCATTGTGAAACCTGGTCTCACCCTATCATGTGAATTCCAGAGGACAGATGTCCCAGGATGTGAGTGGGCGTTAAGGCGTCTGGGCAGGGATCTCAGAACTGGATTATAGATGGAAGACAGTTGGTGTCGTAAACCACCGTCTCTGTTCAAAGATGGTCGTTTGGTTTTATATAAAAGATGAAACTGCTACAAGCTTAAACAAAGACATTCATTTGGCCAGACACCAAGATATATCTAGTAACATCTACAGTCTTGTTTTGAGTTGTCACATTATCAGCAGTCTGAAATTCTTTTCATGGGTTACATAATCAAAGAAACCAGAGTTGTTGTTTTTTTAAACAATGGATTTTTCTGTTTGCTGATCTTCATATGCAGGTAAAGGATCATCCTAGGACTGCTACCTGTGAAAGCTTATTTCTATAACTTAATACCAAAAATGATGATTTTGACATTCTTTCGTATCCACTTCGGACATCATGGTAGCAAAGAAATGCACCGAGACCCTCAGGCCAAGACAAGGAACTCAAACTACAGTGCAAAGCATTCTGCATAGTTGTTGGAAAAAAATCATATTTCAAATTGGGCAGGTGCTGATTTCTGGCACATCAGCAACGACTTCCAAAGATGGGAAACGGTCCAGAGTGGACTTCAGCCAAACTTCATCATCTGTCAGTCTGAGAAATTTTAACTGATGTTTGACAGTGCCCAGCTCACCATTTCCTGTATGTCCTGGTGTCTCTCTGCTTCCTCCTGTGGAACTCTTTCTCCTCCTCTGAGGTTCTGCTGCTCTGGCCTGAAGGGAAACCAACCAGCCTGGTGCCTGAAACATAAAAGGACTTGAATTTAAAGCTGTTTTTAACAGATATATCCGGAAGAGCTTTCTGGACCCACGAAGCACCCTGTGAGTCTTTTTAAAAATCTACCAGAGAACAGTGGGAAGTCAACACTCTTTTAAATGACTGATTGAAATGACTTAAAAAATGAAAATAAAGTTGCAGTAAAAACACATCGAGTACACTGCAATGAACACAGGTGAGAAAATGTGGAATTAGAAGTACAAATTATATATTTTTTTTACAACTTCTGCAGAATTAACTCACAAGTAGACGAGTAACATGGCTCCAATCACCATGACAAAGCGACTAAAAGAAGAGTAGAAGTAGACGATGCTGAGCAGGACGCCCACGCGAGACAACGTGTAAAGCCAGTCCAGCCAATCGCGGTTCATCTCGTCGTCATTTAGGACAGCCCCGCCCTGAGCGTTCATCTGGATAGGGTTGGGCGGCTGGTTCTCTGGCAAGGCGTTGGGGTCCGGGTTAGGTCCCAGTGGTGGCTGCACAGCATTGGGTTGAGCAGCCTGCTGGGGTGAGGGGGAGGGGGAGGCTGGAGGTGAAGTGCTGGGAGGCTGAGACGCAGCTACTGCTGCTTGACTGTAAACATGGAGATAAGAAGATGGAGAACAGGAAGACAGAATGGAAACAAAATATACAAACAAAGCACCCAAAGTTATCATAGTAACTAAATTTAATGTAGTCTAACAAATATATCACTGGGTAAATTGCCAGTGGCATTATGATAGCAGGAAAGTTTTTGCACTCACTATTGCATGTAGTAGTGACGGGCGTACATCTGTTGCCACCACAGCATCTGCATTGGCATGTACATGGGGTGGGGGGGCATGTTGGCGGGTAGGCCCCCATGAAAGGGAACCTGAGCAGCATCGGGCCTGTGGGTGGAGGAGGGCATCATATTTGTTATTATAGGCATTAATGCAAACCATTTGAATTTTATGTCTGGCCCAAAATGGTTGAGGAGTTATGATAATATGAACACATGGTAAAATTTCGGCAAAGCTGATATTTCTGTCTGTTCGGACAGCAGTACCTTGTGAATGCTCCTGGCACAAAGCATTTAAAGAGAGGGGGTCATGACCCTCTTGGGGTCACTCCCATAGGGCTTAAAATCTCAGACTGTCCACCAATTGCTCTTAGAACTGATGAAGCATCTTGGATGAGAGGTAAAATGTCTTCAAGAAACCTAAATAAGTCTTTCTCTCCAAGCTCCTTAGACTTCTGGTAAAATTGGTCCCCTCCAGACCATTGATAAACTGGTTTACCATAATCACCCATAAACGCTCTTTTAGAGCTAAAAAAAAGCCCAGTCTCAGGTCTTGGTGTTGTGTGCTTACCACTGAGGGATACCAGCGGTGCTCTGAGGATAGTGGGTGAAGATGCCGCGGTATCTCAGCCCATCAAAACTCGCTGGATCAGAAGAGTAGGAGGATGAAGAGGCCGACTGACTTTCCTGATTTGGTGTGGTGGCAGGAGAGATGAAGCCAGCACTCTCTGAACTCTGTGTGAACACCAATAACAAACCAATAATTAAATCAAGCACACACAGAAAACCCCAAGTTCGCCCTGAGAGAAGAGGAGAGCAGCATGGAGGCTGCAGCCTAATCAAACAGTTTTACAGGAAATCACGGAAACACATCAAGTTGATCGCAATTTAATCAGAATCTAATCCGAATAAGTCTCTAATTGTTTTAATAATGGTAGGTCAGTTAATCAACATGCTTTTAAACCCATGTTTTCCAGAGTTTATAAATCTGTAAAAATACATTAAAAACACAAATATTTTTGGTAAGCGTTTATCTACTCACGCTGGGATCAGAAGCAGTCGAGCCCGAGGGACTACGAGGCATGGGCGAGCCGGGTGGACTGTGAGAGGTACATACGAGGTGCATCATGTGGTATTCATCCTGCTGTGGTTCGACAAGGTCAGGGTGAGATCCAGATGTGTGGGAGGAAGAAAAAGAAGGTGGTGGAGAAGGCACCAGCAGACCACAGAGACAAAGCAAGAAAGAGAGAGAAAGAAAGGATTAGAGTGGAAATGGCCAGAATTCAGACAATGCTCATCCTTTGTTGGTGACACACATGGCATCGGCTATTGTTTCCCAGGCTGCCTGTTTCACTTCCCCCGCAGATGGACATGTCCACGAGCAACAGCTAAACTACTACGGATGATGTGAACAACTGATTACACGTGCCTCCTGCATCACACAATTTGTAGCTACTTAAATGCCAAGAGTTAAAAATGGATTACACTGTGTGTGTTACTTGGGCACAAAGCTCCTCGGTTTAAAACTTAATGTGATACACCTGCTGCAACGGTGTGAGACAGCTCACTCACAAACAGCCGTTATAAAGCTACTTGAACCAGCCACAAAATGCCAGGCTATCCGTTAGTTTTAGTGTTTGGTTTTCTAAAGCAAAGTACAGGGGACGCATTTGGCAATTATATCAAAGAATTATCTAAACCTTCTTTGTTTCGACACATTAAAATTCAAGAATATTTGAGGGCCGTGCTTGCCTCTTAAATGTCTCTGAGGAAGGAAAACAAAGACCTGTTCATCTCTGTTTTCATCTTTCGGTTCACATTTGGTTCAAACAATAAAGGCTACAAGTAGGACTGGAACGACACTAGACCACATTCATTTCAATGCTTAAGTAACATCATTTTTAAGATTTAGATTAATATAAAATATAAATAAAACTGTGTATCAGTTAAATTGTATTTATAATAAAAATATCTTTTTCTTTCTTCTTTGCAGGTCGGTAAAAACATATACGGGCCAGTTAAACTCACTCACAGACTAACAGATCCACTGAGCTGGGTCTGCTAGGTTGGACACTGAATAATAATAATAACATTAGTTATTCACATCTACACCATCAGGACATCAGTTTTGTGCAACAGGAAACGTTGCTTCGAAGCAGAGGGCAAGCATCACCTATGAGAATGTTGACATGCTCGTTTTTCTTCATTGCAGACACCACATACTCCTTTAAAGGCTTAAAGACACACTTATCTACTCATTTACTAGCACACTTAAACATGCAGACACACACCCACAAAAAACCAAAAAAAACCAAACTATATCTACCTCATTCAGGAGACACTATAATGTCTGAAGTCCTTTTTGCTTACTGTTAAATAAAAAGTCTTACAAGTCAAATTGAAGCCTATTTTAGTTCATGAACTGTCTCCGGTGATAATAATTAGTGTGGATGCTCATTAGGCATCCACAGTATTGTTCTTCTTTTCTTTATTATTCCGGTTTATTCCGTACGTTTTTCGCCGGCTATCTCCCCTGACACCGTTCGACGTAGAGAGACCGTTCGACCACCGTTAGATTCCTCTTCTTTTGGACATGACCGCTTCTACTTTTCTCGTCTATAACTTTTATATTTTTTAAGTTATTCCACTTTTTTCAACAAAAATTTTACCATGTATTTCAATGGGAGGGTCACTCAGGGCTTGGTTTGGCTGGTCGATACAGCTCCCAGCCAATCCCAGCCCACATGCTCTGGGATGTGGGCGGGGCTTAGCGCTGGAATTCCTTTGATCTTAAAATCATTCAGCTATGAGCATCCACGCTGCAGTTTCTTTAGAAAATGCATTCTCTAGTTGTTAATTAATAATTCTTGTGATTAGTTTTCTTTGAAGTTTAGAAAATATTTTGGTTCCTTAGGCAGAAATGTTTTATGCATGTTGTAGGTAATTTAATATTTTTATTGCTCATTAATAAGAAAAACGTATTTCTTACCCAGTTACTCAATGGAATAATAGAATAATCAATAAAGTAACTGACAGCTGTGGCACTCATTACAAGCCAGTGTGCTCACCGAGTGTAAAGAGACATCAGGGTTACGAACTTTGGAACAACTTTTAAAAATTTTAATTCAAACTCTGAATACAAACTAGTTCAGACAAGAAAGGTCAAGTTATTACATATAAAGTAATGCAGTGAACTTTATTTTATGCTTTGTTCTGTTAATGTTCACGCATTTACAACTATGTAAAACTAGGCTAAAGTAGTTTGACTGAGCACAAATGTGCAGCGTGCTACCTGCCTTGAAATTCAAAGAAATCTATATGATCCCTTATAGGATATATCCAGATTCATTATTTGCTTACCAAGGAATTTCCAGGAATTTAAAAAGCCCTGCAAAAAAGTCATCGGTACGTGGCTCTCACCTTTCTAAGCACATCTCTGAGCTGCAGGTGGTCTTGAAGGAGCATTCCTGAGTACACCAGCCGCTGGTCTTTGGACAGCTAAAAGACAAACATCACATGGTGAGACAAAGAAGTGATATTTTGGCGGGCATGGCCTGCGGTGACCTGGTGCAAATACTTAAGGCGGCGGGCATGATTGCAGATGGCGTGCAGGTGCGTCCGCCTTCCCTGCACGCCATCCGCAATCATGCCCGCCTTAAGTATTTGCACCGGGTCCTGTGTTGGGGGTTGTGAGTTGTGTGGAGCTGGCAGCAAGACAGCTGCAGCTCTGGAAGTGTACAGCGACCGTGTGTGAGTCAATAAAAGATGCTGAGACGCGTGAATATGTCACTGGGTCTGCCGTGGTCATTCACAGTGGTGCCGAAACCCAGGAGGGGAGGCACGGCAGACCCAGGACTGAGCCAGCAGAGGCTGGAGCTGGCACAAATGGTGGCCGAGCTGGCGGCCGAGCTGGCGGCCACGCAGCGGGAGCAGGCGGCGGTGTGGTGCTCCCAGCAGGAAGAGCACCACCTGCAGCGAATGAAGGATCTGGCGGCCCTGATCTGCTTCTGGCCAACACCGCCGCCAGCCCCAATGAGGTCCACTAACGGCACGGGGGTGGAGGAGATGCGGACCATTCTGGCGCCCGTTCCAGCCTCAAGGGTGCGACCGACCCGGACGCTGCTTGCTGCTGCACCCATCCCCGCCCCTCGGGTGAGAGTGGCTGGTGCCGAGCAGGGGCCTGTGCCCATCCCTGCTCCCCGAAGGAGGGCCGCGGAGCGACTGCTGAGCACGCCACCTGCCCATCTCAAGTCGGAGGTCAGCGCGGGGAGAGCGCAGGAGGATCCAGCCCCGCCATCACTGGAGGTGGAGGAGGCACGGGAGCCGGGAGAGGCCGAGGTGCGGCGCATGGAGCTGCTCCAGCTGGGAGTGGCGGAGAAGCCGCGGAAAAAGACCTCACCACCTCATCACCAGTGCCGCTGAATCCGGGGGCGACCTCCTGAACTCTCACCTCCCTGTCGCTGGACCAGGGGCTGGGGATGTCCACGGTCCGGGCCGATTCTCTCTCCCGCCTGCGGGGGGGGAGGGGAGTAGGTTCGGCCAGATGGCTCCCTGGCCTCAGTCGGGTGATGGGGGGTATGTGGTGGGCGTGGCCTGCGGTGACGTGCAGGGAAGGCGGACACACCTGCACACCATCCGCAATTGTATTGGCACCGGGTCCTGTGTCGGGGGTTGTTGTGAGTTGTGTGGAGCTGACAGCAAGAGAGCTGCAGTTCTGGAAGTGTACAGCGACCACGTGTGAGTCAATAAAAGATGCTGAGACGCGTGAATATGTCACCGGGTCTGCCATGGTCATTCACAGATATCTATAATGTAACCTGATTTTTGTAGGATGACAAAACTGCTGGGCTTCTTTTTTGAGACACCAAGCAGAGCTTAAACTGAGCATCTGTGCAAACATAGCCCTCACAGTTAAATTTAAACCCAAACATCCACAAACATGTTTTTTATGGAAACACTGCCAGCTACTGCTCTGTCACAACCAGCTCCCTTTAACCTTCAGAGCTAACCCAGTGCAGCAACATCAACAAGTTTTTGTTTTCAGTTGAGAAAGCCTTTTGGTGGCTGATAGCTCGAAGTATGAGACATTAAGCCTGTCATGTTTGTCAAGCGATTAGGTGCCTTGGGGTTAAATGAGCGTGCTGGGCTGGATTAGATTTCAAAGCCTACCAAAAGCCTGTGATGTATACAATCAAATATTCAGTTCTTCACAAGACTTGCACTTCTCCCTACTCATTTAATGAGAGACACTTGACCATGATGGAATAAAGACAACTGAAAGGTTACTGCCTCATTTTCACTGACGAATCAAAGCAAAGTTGTTTTTGAATCATTGTGTTTCCAGATTAGTGGTGATATGAAAATGTCTGCATGGGAGTAGTATTACATATTGGTGCATTAGGATCATGTGTAATAGTAGAGAAGTACTCCAGTCTTAAAATGGAGCACACCTCTGGGTGAAACACGAGTCTACAAATATAACCCCGTTTTAGCACAGTGCTTGCTGCTGTGCTCTTTAGCCTGCTGAAATATGAATACCTCTAATAAAGTGGGCATTCTGATCTAAATGACTAAAATTTTAGATGAAAAACCTGACAGTGTGTAGTCACCAATGAACTAACAACCAACCCCCAAGCAAGCACATCCCTTTCCTTTACAGAGCTGCATTTTTGTTTCTTCCTAAAAGTGAAACTCACTGGTGCTGTAGCTTGGAACAGGTTTAACTAGAGGAAGTCAAAGTTGTACTAAGATTTGAACCACCGAACGTGCGAAAAGATCCTATTGTGGAGTTTGCAGGCTGCTTAGGAACCAGCAGCTCAGGCCTGTCTTCCTATTAGACATCACCTCATTTACATCTTTTTTTTTTTTTTAATCTGTAAACTGATGATAAATGCCTTTAATAAATGTCAAGCAGGCAACTAAAAAAAATTAAAATAGTGAATTACTGTTTCAAATTATATATATTATGATTATTAATCAAAGTTATAATGATTCTGGTTTCTTCCATAATCAATCGCCTCTAATGTGAGCCGGAGATGCAGCGTGCTGAAATCACCCAGCTGCTAACTGTATTATCGGGCTCATAAGACTGAGATATCGCAATAAGTCACAGGATCGTTCCTGTTTGGAGGACAAGGAGCTAAAATAAGTTCCAGAAGTGGTTTGGAAAGTTTTGAAAAGAACTTTTAAGTTTGAGTTGTTTTGGGGTTTTTTTGTTTTTTACATTTTTTAATTAATTACATTAGAACTAGTCTAAAGCTGACTTTGTTTCAATTTCATGACAGCAACTGTGCTCCTTGTAGAGTGAAACCATAAACATTTCACAGCTACTTTTACCCCCCTGTGATGTTTATCAAGTAACCCCACTCGGACACTCGGAGACGGACAAAAAGCTACTCACCGGCTTGCTGGGGTACACACTGGATATGTGACTTTTCAGCTTCTCCACAGTCCAGTTAAGGAAACAGTTAATGGTCTGGTCTTCATACTTCTGGTTGGGGGCCTTAATGACCAAGGTTACAGGACTATCAACTGCCCCAGGGTCCATGGCTCATATTACTAGAAAGGTGGGCGTTGAGTAACCTTTACTGACACAACTCAGGACTGTCCTGAGGAGTAAGCTACCTCAAATTCCCTCCATTCTGGTACTTGTATAACACCTAAAACAGTCACTGCTGCAGGTAAGGGGCTGGTGGGTCCCCGTTTTATAATATCTGCTTCATCTCCAGATATTTTATGAGTGAGATTTCTTCTGAAAGCAGGTTCTTGGATTTCTGTTTAAAAAAAGAGAGAGAAAGACAGTAGCATTTTTCTATTATACATTATCCTCAAACATTTTTTTATTTATACAAAGTATTTTTCTAATAACTATCATTTAAATTCTTGACATTTAAATTTTAAGCGCACATGCAACATGGAAATGTGTGTGGTCGTCCTTCACGTAAACTAAAGAAATATTACTGGGACAATTACTTGTCTATGGTGTCTGCAGCTGTCCCTGTCCATGTCTGTCAGAGTTAAATCCCTCCCCAGGTGTGCCAAAAAACCCTTAAATATAGATCAATAAACCAACTTACAAGCTATAAATGATAAATAAACGTAAACTCCAGCTATTTACCAGGCTGGAGTTTATCCAAAAGTGTCAGGAGGTGCACACCCTCGGCAGGTCACCAGTCTATAACTGTTCATCTGTCCTACCTGTCTGACACTCTGCGCAAAACTTACTGTAAATAAGGAGATCAACAACATGTTTACTTTTGCATAATGTAATAAGCAATGCACCGGCGCACTGCAAAAACAATTCACAGCTGGCTCACAGTGCATGCAAGGTATCTACAAAATATAGCACACGTATGCAAAGCGAAAATAACCGCAGGTGAGGCGGAGGGGTCGTGAGTTTCGGTTAAACTTCCTGACACCTGCCATATTGGCTTATCTTCACAATGAACAATTAAAGCAACTTTAACTATAAATTACACCGAGTCGGGTTAAACCTGACGCTTTAGAGTTAAGCTAGCTATTAACGCTGTTTACCTGTACAACCCTTAGCCGAACACACCAAAGTACACAGCAAACTAGCCTGACTGGGCGGGTCAGTCCGGGCAACTCGGCTTTTATTTTGACCCCTGGTGATGAAGCCAGTGTAACGCCGTTAGCTTCTTGGCTAACGCTAGCGTCGCTGCGGTTTGCTAATAATTCGGTGGGACTAGCCTCTCCTACAGTGACAGCACATTTAAAGGTCTAACGATAATAAATGAGCACACGCTGCCTCAGAGGGTTTTCTGTTTGTACCTGTTTACTCTTCAGTCAGTCAGTCAGTCAGTCAGCGTCGACTCCCCGTCCCAGCTCGGCTCGCCTGCCTTGTTGTTGTAATGTCGGGTGTGAGAGCGGAAACACGTCATTCTCTTTGGAACAGCTGATCAAAAAAACAAAAACAAAACCTTGCGCCGCAGTAATAAAATCAGCATTAAAATTATTATAGTTTCGTATTTTTTTCATTTCACTTTGAAATTTAGAATTGAAAATCTATAGTTTCAGTTTAGTATAGTGGTTTTAATCTATTAGTTTAAATTCTCATGATGTAAGGGTGTTTTAAATAAGATAAGAGAACTATATAGATATAAACATTGTAATTTAAAGGCACGTTTAATTGTACTGTACACGTAGCAGACTCAATAAATATAAGAACCTTTTTTTTTTTAATATACTCCCTGTCATTTTATTAGGTATGCCTTTTCAATAAGTGGTTAATGCAAGTATCTAAATACAAAAATTCAATACATTTAGGCACGTAGATGTGGTCAAGACAAACTGAAGTTTAAACCCAGCATCAAAATGGAAAAGCAAGAAGATTAACGTGACTTTGATCATTGCATGGTTGTTGGTGCTGATTTTTCCACACAACCAAAAAAGAGAAAATAGCCACTGAGCAGCATTTCCCTGGGCAAAAAAATTATGCCCTGTTGATGCCAGACCGCACCAGATGTCACTCTGGTCAGCTTAGAACTGGAAACTAAGAAAAAAAATCTGCACCAATCACCAAAATTGGACATGTGGAGAATGGAAATGCATTGTTTGGTCTGATGAGTGTCCCTGTCAGGAAAAATACTACATAATGATCCAGCAAAGAATGACTCAAGCAGGGTTGGAGCTTTATTTTTTATTCTTCAATGTCTTTTAATTCCCGAAATATAAATAATGCCTTCATGCGCTCAGTCAGCTGGTTTTGGCTTTATATATAGCCAGGTGACATTATCTCTATCTATGGAAAATCTGGATATCAGCCTATTTGCCTGTGC
>VUQR01035727.1:10628-22786 GCA_015108515.1 Hemichromis elongatus
TATTTGCCTGTGCATACAATTCACAACACTGGTGCTGCACGTCGCTGATGATATGATCCAAATAACTTAATTTATTCACCACATTTAGTACTCAGTCTGGTCGATTTTAAGCAAATTTAGGTCCTCTGTGACATTATGTTCTTACACAGTATCATTTTAAAATGCTATTTGATTTCTAAAGGTGGAACAACATGTAATATAATTCCTTTTTAAGAAAACTATTAAAAATGATAAAAGACTTGCATTTCATCACTCTGACATTTTGGATAAATACCGTATTTAAAGAAAAAAAAAAGGATATTCATGTTATTTCTATGGTTTTCAACGTCTTTCCACACCTACTTCAAATGAATGTTTTAAACAAAGGACTGATAGTTGGATTGGCACTTCAGCCACCACTAGAGGGGGGTGTAAGTTGCCTCACAGGCAAACCACATTTGGAGAAACTATGATTCTTTTGTCCAACCACACAGCCACACTTTATGCCTCAGCGCAAAGTATTTTCCTCCTCCAGGTTCGCAAACGTGATGAGTTTGTAGAAGTTATTGCTTTGGTATTGTTTATACCCCATACTTTACATTCTACAATAATAATGCTATTAGTTGCCTTTATTTTTATCTGTTTTATAAATATTGCACAGCTGAAATAATTTCCACTGAATAAATCTTTGCATGTACTAGAATGAAATCCAGAAATGTTTTCAGCCATATTTATTGCTTCTTGCAATGTGTGGTATTGTTTTTAAAGTGCTGAGATAAATTGACACCTGGCCACCCAATTTGCAGTAGGCCATATAGAAAAGTAAAACTGCCTTAGCAGTTCAACAACTCTTATTTTCCCACAAATGACATAATAAGCATGCTTCATTAAATGACACAGGAATTGTTATGGGCATGTACAGATGTCCTGGGTGCATTGCATGGAAACTACCGATTACTGTTTTAGCCTGCGTAGAACCTCCTTTGTCAGCTGTTTACTGTATCGGTTTATCTTCCAGTGTCCGGGCATCCATCCCAGGAGAAAACGATGAAAGTCTGTCCAAGCAAATGCAAACATCTCCCTCCACTCTTTCTCAAGGGGATGAAAGTCCACGTCTTTTTTTAACGATAGCTTTAGTTCTGAAAAATAGTAGTCCAGCAGTCCTGGTACTCTCTTTTCACACTCCCTCTCCTCCATACAGCTTCCTAGAAAATATACAACATCTTTCATCCCGCAGCCCCCGCCCACATACTGAAAGTCCACAGCTGCCACATCCTTCCCACTCTGGGAAAAACAGAAATTAGCTAATTTGGCATCTCCATGAACGATGGTCTTGAAGCGGCACACATTGAGTATCCTGTCAATGTCACCTGCCGCCGCTTTGAGATCAGCGTCATCCATGGCTTCCAACTCGTCTGGCCGGGTCTCCAGGTGCCAGTAGGTTCCGACAGGCCACAGACCCTCTGGTTCCACACCCAAGAAGAGAGCGTGGAAGTGGGCAAGCCAGCTCAGGCAAGCCTTTATCTCCCTGTCTTTGACGTTCGTCCTGAAAAGAATAGAATTTTTTTATACCACCATAAATTATGTTTGTTTCATTATGTGGCATGTCTGTATCTATACCTATCCAGTGTAATAAAGGCTCTGTAACGAACTAATCTCTTTCAGAACTACTTTGAAAGTGCTCAGACATACATGAAAAGACCAATGGAAGCTAAAGAGAGCTAAAATTGCAAATGACTATAACATGGCATCCTTAAAAAATAAAATAATCTCATCCCTCACCTAAAACACAATTTACAAACATTTTTGATGTCTACAACAGAATGCAGTGTTTACCGCATTCTGTTTAGTAGTAGTTTATGTGCAGGCCTCCAGTTTTTACTGCTTGCTCTCACAGCAGAGGCAGAAAAATGGAAAAACATAACACAGCACGTTTCAACTTCAAATGAAATAAAGGCTGGCCTAATAATCGGGAATTAAAGTGGGCCACAGCAATCAGGGGCTGCGTTCTTAATGCAGATGTCCTTGAAAGGTCACCAAAGTGCTTCAACTACATAAGAAGACCACGCATGAAGGGAATACATCATCAGGTCATTTCAAGTGCAAAGTTTCAGCTCAATCAACAGCAGTTAACACAGACTGTTACACAGTGTGTCAGCTAGCTAAAGGTACAGCTGGTGTATTTCTAAGGGGGAGAAAAGAATGTGCGATAACGTCACTCAGAGATGGAGAAAGATGAAACAAAGGAAGAAGATGAACAAGAACGCTTACATGTAATGTTCTCATTCATTCTTAGAGGTTTTTGGTTAGATGTTGGAGTGATACATAAAGTTATCACATTGGTTGGTGAATTCTAGTTTTCTGAAACGACTTACAAATATAAAGTATACAAACTCTGTATTTTTCAAAGTAAGTGCATAAAAATATTAGACAGTTTAGTGCCGTTTTGGAAAAGGTTAGTTTGTCTAGTTAGTTTTCAGTACTGTGGTTTAGTCTACAGTAATATATTGGATTAGTGCAAGGTAGCTGTGGTTTTTAGGGTCATTGGAATCAGACATCAGTGCCAATTTAAGCTGATGATTCACTCCCCAAATTCCACGTTTATACTAGCTTTATACTGTCTATACTATATAAACATACACAATTATACACAAGTCGAGGAGAAGGGATGGGGGTTAAAACGTCTGAGTAACATGAAGATTTCATAGGCCTTCATGGATTTTATGCCACAGGCTTTTTGAAGAGTTTCTAAGCTTATACCTCCTCTGATCGTAACCGGCCACGTCCAGATCCTCCAGCACGATCAGCATCTCATCGCCATGGGAACAGGCAGCTAGGCAGGCAGGGATGCGACAGCTCGGATTGGTGGAATAGTTTTGGTACCAATGTGTCTCCACCTGGTAGGATTTCACTTTACGTGTGTGGGATCGATCTGTGTTCCACCCCCCGGGGTGTTCGGCCTCCTCTGGGAACTTGACGTGTTTTACAACCACAGAGGGCCGGTCACAGCCCTCCAGGTGCAGCCGGACTATCTCTCCATAACCGCTCCACAGGGTCTGGATCTTAGCACCGACTCGCAGAGATGAAGCACCACATGCCTGCAGAATGAGGTCCTGGTACTCCTGTTTCATTTCCACAGCCACGGCTCAATGAAAGAGAAGAGCAAGCAACATTTGAAAAGCGTCTTTTTATATGCTGCTGGAGGTCTCTGTGAAGTGTCGCACTCACCTGATTCTTAAAAGTTTCTGCAGTAGGACACTAAAGGCTTCGTTTCACCCACACGATTCACTGAACACTGAATATGTATATCGATTTTGTCCTCAATGTGTCAGGACACTGACACGGTTTAAATCATCCTACGGTTCAGGAAGTATTCGTCATTTAAGGAAACCGGTGCGAAAAGTGTGCAACACTGCCACCTACCGGACTGGAGTGCACAAACAGAATTTATTAAAAATGTCATTGCGCATGGACAATGAAATTGGATGAAATCTTAGGAACCCACGGACATTACACGTCTCTGATCTCATAAAGTAGTTCCTATTTTAAGTTTGTGAGCATTCCAGATTTCAAATACTCTAATGCAACATCAAATATTAAATTTTTGATCATATACACTTTAGTACAAAAGCCGTTTTTGGTGATGATGGCTTCAAGACACCTCAAGTTTGACGAAACTAGTCGCATGCTTTGCCCAGGTGTGACTTTGGCCCATTCTTCCACACAACCAGTCTTTCAGTCCTGAAGGTTCAGTGGGGCCCTTACATGAACTCTTAGCTTTAGTTCTTGCAAAAACACTTTTAGAAATAAATTTACTTAGAAAATTTATAACGCGTTCGATACTTGTTTTACCCGCTGCAAATACAAAACCCACCCACTCTGAAATAATAGAATACTCAGACAAAATAAGAAGAAAAGATGCATAAAAATTGTAGAGGTGTTTTAATGATCCATGGCTGGGGATTTGGATTGTTTCAGTAGTCCAGAGCAAAATTACTGTTCTTCCTAAACAGGCCAAGTACATTTTGATGTAACAGCTCATCAAGCCCTAAAACACAAATACAAAATTCATTAAAGTCATCGTGGGCAAACCTCTATCAACATGAGTTCCTCATGAAGAAGAACTGATGTTGATAGTTCTTATTATTAAATTAGTCATAATTTAATTTATTAAGTTATGACTGCTGTAACATAATATATATGATAAATAATGCCCTGTAATGTTTCACAGTCATTTAGTTTCACAATTTATTACCCTTTTTACTGCATGTAAATTCTCTGTGGTGCTAGATAAATGGCCAAAAAGCACGCATGTTGAGATCTGTGCAGGGGGGATTTATTTCTCTGGATATTTTCATCACAAGGTGGATATGTTGTTGCTTTGCAGCCAGTTTTTAACAGTGGGAACTATTTCCGAAAGGAACAAAAAAGGCCTGCAACCAAAGAAGTATTTTGTCTTTATAGTCTACACATAGTCAAAGATGCATGACAGCTTCATTAAATGTTACCTTAGCAGCATAATGCAGCTCTTTCTGTCCTGAATGCAGTTTGCACTTGGAACCCTTTCTTACCCCAGTGGCTTGAAGGCACTTTACAATTGTTCTCTTTTTTTTGTGCAATGAAAATAAAAGTAAATTTCTATATCCATTCAGTAAACTAATGCCCTACTATTTTTCTCCTGCGGCAACTGAAATTAGCTGATCGATGCAAGAAATGCAATCAAGTGTTTTCCCCAAAGTCTTTGGGATCATCAAGACATTTTCCTGCAAGACTGAGACGAGCCTTTATGTTCCTTTTACTCAGCAGTGACTTTCTTCTCGCCATGGCCATTTTTGCCCAGTCTCTTTCGTATTGTTGAATCATTCCCACTCCTGTGAAAGTTCCACACAGTTCCCGGTTTTCTCCATGGGAAAGGAGAAAGTTGAGTGAATAGTGAGTTTTCTTATTGGCACATAAGCTTCATTACAGGCAGATGCCAGTTAAACTTGAGTGTCACCAGCAGAATTCACTTTTTATTGATTTGCCTGATTTGCCCCTTTGTGACCTTCTCAATGGAGAAATGGTAGAAAATTCTAAATAAAACCCCTTTTTTTGGGTTTTAAATTCACTGCACCAGATAAGAATAAAACTTATGTGGAGCCTTAGAATCACACACTTGCAGATGTCTACCTGTTAGTAAAGGTATTCTGTACATATAAATGGCTGTTTTTAAAATAGAATTGGTGTCATGAGTTATCAAGAGTTTATCATAAGACTTTCAAGCTAAAGTTACTTTTAACCATTCTTTATCGGCTCGTTTAAGCTTCACATTGTTAAAAAATTAAATATTATATAATATTAAAATATTAGAAATTAAATGAATCCACAAGGTAACTGGTTAGCAAACTGTATTGTTAGAATTATTCCATTTAATATTGCTTTCATCTTGTTTCATCTTGTTTTTAATAGAATGTTTAATGGTCAAATTTCTGCAAAAAATGTCCTTCAAAGTTATGTCCTGAGCAAAGACATGACACTGATTTGAATTTGGCCAAAGAATTAAACAAAGTCTTTAGTTCCTGAATGATTTGAATTAAGATAATGAAATATGAAAAGGAGAGCAAGCGAGAGCCATTAGAAAAGCAATGATCCTTGAGAGATTATCTTCAGAACACATTAGGTAAATCTGTCGCAGAACTAATTCCTTCTTGTTGAAGAGCTGAAATGGTTGGGCATGGGGCATCACCACGTATCTCACGTAAGAGGAAAGTAATTTAACATTTAAAGATTTTTTTTTAATCTATTAATTTGTTTTACTATTGTAATTATGTATGCTAATTTGATTATATTTGTTTAATTTGCTATTTTGTATTCCTCATACATAAAACAAATATCTCGGGATTTTTCTGGTTTTGATTTCGGTGATTATGGCATATAGCTCATCAAAATCAGAAACTGTTAACATCCTTTCTTTGAATTATTTGACTAATGCTGTCTGAAATAAATAAATCATTTTTAGCATATTTCTAAATAATTAAACAGCCATACTCCGCACAGTGTGATCTCAACAGGCTAAAGACTGAAAAGCAGCCCTTCTTTACTTAAGTAGAAGCACAGATACCTGAGTTAAAAACATTTCAGTAAAAGCTGAAATCCTGAATCAACTTCTTTTACCAGGTAAAAGTAAAAAAGTACAGGCTCTTAAATTTACTCAAAGTAAGAAAGTTAAAAAAGTATCTCTTTGAAGTTAAATTTTAGCGACTATTTTTGTGCAAAACTAACTGAGCTCCATGATAAAATAATAATACAAAATATTATTAACATATGAGATTACAAAAGTTATTCCTATCTAAATTCTAAATTCAATGAATGAGCTCAGCCTGAATCTTTTTTGTCGGACAACGACAATGAAAACTCTACAATGACAACTCTACTTTCTGTTGCCCACATTGTAGATGCTTGACTTTAACTTCACACCTAAACAGGATAATGAGTACAGTCAGGGGTGAGATTTGGCAGATGGGGAACCCGTGATTGGTTGTAGTGGCCCAGCATAAGGAATACTTTATTATAAGGAAATTGTATGGTTACAGTTCTTCCAAGATATTACCAGTAACAGACTGAACTAAATTAAATAATACAATATATCACAAAGTTTACAACATATAAGAAAGAGCTCTAATATATGCAAATAGCTCAATTAATAATATCCAGAATATTGCAAAAGTGAAATATATGAGTGACATTTTACTCTAAGCTAAAACTTGTTACATGTTATTTTCACTGTGGATTATGTGCAAAAAGGTGTAACTACTCCACTGTGTACTGTGCATTAGGTGATGGAGCTGTCCCGGGAAATGGCCACAGGCAAGAAGGATTTCCTGTGTTGTTCAGTGGTGCATTTGGTTAATCTCTGTCTCTCTGAACATGCTCCTGTGACTGGCCAGCCAGTCATCGAGTGGATGGGAGATGTTGTCCAGCATTGTCCTTATCTTGGACAACATCCACTTCTTGGACACCACCTGAAGTTCAGCTCCATCCCCACAACATTACAGGTCTCATGGATCAGTTTATTGAGACTGTTGATATCTGCGAACCGCAACCTACTGCCCCAGCATGCAGCACCATAGAGCAGTGGTTCTCAAGCTGTGGTATACGTACCATTAGTGGTACTTGGGCTCTCTTTGGTGATACACTGGAAAACTCAAACTTTTTTTTTTAAGATTAAACAATATACCATTGTGGAGGTATGGAAAGAATATAATAGTGAATGAATTATATTCTTAAACTTAGTTACAGCACTTTCAGACAGACATCTACCGTGATAAAATCTATTCACCACTGCTGCACCCACGGTTTTGTATTTATTATGTTGATTTTTGTAAATTATTAATTGTTTTGAGTTTTGATTTCCGTGTCTCTCTGGTTACCAGTTTTATTTGGATAGTCCCTTGCTTCTTGTGTATTATGTTATATCCAGTAACATTGAGAAAGCCGACTTGTCATTGATTCTGACGCGTCAGGTCTGTGCTTTGTGTTTATGTCTGTGTGGAATCCGTGTACCTGCTCCTATTTGCTGTTTTAGCCATTTGGTGGTTGTTGAAATAGTTTTGTGAGCTTTAATCTGAGATCCTAGCGTTTCTGGCAAAGTACTTTTATATTTAAAAATTGATTCAGGACTTAATGACGACAGGCACAGAGACACAGACTTGACACTGAACATAGAAAACTGGCTGAGGGAACAAGGAGACAAGATATGACAAAAGCTCCACCCTTTGTCACTGATGGGGACCTTGACATTGCAGTAAATAAAGAACAAGGTTGTTTTGCATTCTGTATGAGAAACATTTACATGATCAGGAACTGAAAAGCAAAAGTGCATAACTAATATAGTATCTGCTGCAAAGAAAATGACAGGAATTAAAATGCCTAGCTATCTGTGAAATGTATACACCGCCAATAATAAACGTCAGAATAGCTTTTCAAAATGATTATTGGCAGTGTGTCAGTATTGCAGATAGCTAGACAAACTCAGAAATTCACATTTGCCACTCGTATACAATAAATCAATATCAATCCCATATGGCAATGAAGATATCAACAATCAAATGTGTCCCTGTACAACTCCTCCATTTAATGTACAGTACACAGTGCAATAGTTACACCCTTTTGCAAATGCTCTACAGTGCAAATAACAAAGTTTCTTAGTTTACAGATTAGAGTAAGCTGCATCATATGTATCTAATCTCTCTAATATTCTGGGTATTTATAATTGAGCTATTTGTATATATTAGAGCAATTTTTTATATTCTGTCAACTTTGTAATATGTTGTATTATTTAATTTAGTTCAGTCTGTTGCTTTTTCTATTGTCTTGGAGCAACTATAACCATACAATTTCCTGTTTTTGTAGTATGAACCTATGTATTATAAATCCTGCTGCACCATCTGGGAATCATAGTTTTGTTTTGAAAGCTGAAAATTTACTGAATTAACATGTTAGCATGTAATATAGTTGGTATAGTAGCAAAAGGAATCTTGACCGCCTCCAGTTAGTCCAGAATGCTGCTGCAAGGATTTTTAACTAAGACTTGAAAAAGAGAGCACATTACACCAGTTTTACGTTCTTTACACTGGCTTCCAGTACATTTTAGAATTCATTTTAAAATCTTGGTACTGACTTTTAAAGCCTTGAATTGTGATGCCCCTGCATACATTTCAGACCTTTTAGAACCCCACGCTCCCTCTCGCAGCCTGAGATCATCTAATCAAAGGCTGTTGGTAGTCCCTCGAACCCGTTTTAAGACCAGAGGAGATAGATCTTTTAGAGTGGTGGGCCCCAGGTTGTGGAATGCTCTCCTTCAATCATTACGATGCCTTGACTGTATTTATTCTTTTAAAAAGCAGCTTAAGACTCATTTATTTAGACTGGCTTTTAATTAGATTTGTTCTGTATGTTTGATTGTCATGGTTTTTTTTGTTTTTTTTTAATGTATTTCTGTTTTTATATTACTGTGACTGTGTCACTTTGGGGTTTTTATCCTGTGAAGAGGGCTATATAAATAAATTGAGATATAGAAATATAGCATTAGTAGTATAGTAATATATGGTATTTAAAGAAATCCTCTAGTGAGAGAAGGAAAATATATTATTTGGTGAACTAGTATCATTGCCATCAGTAACAAAGACTCCACCCTGTGTAGTGCTGTAATTACCTTGAAAATAAATTGACCAAAGAACGGGGTTGTTTTGTATTTTGGATGAGAAACATTTACATGATCAGGATCAGAAATGCAAACTATAACAAAGAATGTATTGTCTGGTCCAAACATATGTACATATAACAGAAACCTTCAGCATAACATTTGTCAGAAGAATAGCAACTATGACGGGGATCATGCATCTTCTGCTGCTGTCAGGTCAGTGTTTTAAAATAAGTTAAAGGTTTTGTAAACCTTTCAAACATCTTTAGATTAGTGTATAGTGCATTTCAGTTAAAATAGCTTTTTTATTTTCATTTTTTAGCATTTTCTATTACAGCTCACTAATAAAGTGGCAATAGTAGATTACCAAGGCAGAAACAAGAACATACGAATGAACGCACAAATCACACAATTACCAAAGTAATAACCTGTTAAATCCAAGAAATATCATGGTAGCGGCAGTCGTTGCACTACAAACAGGTTGCTGTGAAGCTAAGAGCAACTAGTTAGCTGCTGAATGCCAGTAGCTTCATGTAAATAAAGATTACAGTAATCTTACTGTATTTATGTATTTTATGTATAACATCAGTTGCAGTACTTCTACTTTTATGATTAATGTTACTTTTAATGTAGTTTTGCTTGAAGTGCTTGTGTTGTATATTCAATTACAGTACAGTATTTTCACTAATTTCATTTAGGAATATTTGTGATTTTTTTAACATGTAAAAACATTCAGGACAGCACTTTAAACTTAACTCTAAAAGTGAGATACTCTAATAAATTTGGCTTTTAAAAAAATTACTTAAATTGATTGTAGAACATTAAAATGTCACGTTTTTGGAAAATCAGTTTTCAACTTGTGGGTCTCATTAGTATCTTATATTAAAGCACATTTAAAAAACTGCAGTAAAGCCTTTTTAGTAAAAATTCTATTATGTACCAAACTGACTCAGCCTACAAACCACAACACCAGACATTAGGCTCTGTGAAAATCTCGCCTTGTGAAAGCTAAACATCCTGGGCACACAGAAAAAGAAAATGTTTGCAGTGCATTGAAGTGAAGTTCAACCACTCCGGCCCATGACACTAATATGTCAGAAGTACAAAACAACCAAAAATATAATCAAATTTAAAAAGAAAAATAAGTTTGTGTAGCAATCTGTGTGAAGGTCTGTGATCAGTGATGCCATATTTAGGCTGCTGCTCTTCCTCTGGACCCTCTTTACAGACTTTTGGATGTAATTCAGCTTTGACTTTAGCTTTAAATTTGTAGAATGAACCTGGAAGCACAAAAGACATTTCTTAAAAAAGGTTTTTGTAGTGAAGACCAAGGACTTTCTGTCGCACCAATGTTCTTCTATGCATTGTAACTTTAATAAAGTAATTAAAATTAGACTACATGTATTACAACAAAATGTCTTTCCAATCTTTTATTTGTACTTGGATAGCCCATCCACCCATCATTTCCTGCTTACTCTGCGTGAGAAGCAGGGTAAATCTTTGAATAGAATCTTTATTTTGAACATGTTAAAAAAAAAGTACAAAAACAGAGAAATAAAAAGAGATAAACAAACAAAGGAAAAAAGGAAAACAAAGCAACCACATCTACAAAAAAAATGCCCAAAGGTTATTTAATCCCACCCCCTTTCCACTACCTGGTAATCAAGAGAACACACCTTTTCTTCTTCTGTTTATGCCCTGAGCATCAGAAAAACCTCATTACAATTATATTATATTTTACTTGTATTACCCTGCAAAAACCATACCCTTTAGTCTGTTCCACAGCTTCACTCCACAAACAGAGACGCAAAAACTTTTTAGTGTTGTACGGATACAAGGATGTTTTAAATTTAATTCTTCCCTCAAACTGTATCCCCACGACCCCTAGTTGGCACTGGTCTCTGGCAAGTGATAATTTCTACAAAGAGGGAGAAAGAGATTATTTGTTGTGGAGCTCAGTAAATGGTGGCAATTGTGCAATTTCCAGCAACGGGAACCTGAATATGTTTTCATGTGTCTATCCGCAATATTCAGTTTGCTTTGATGGTGAGTCAGCCTTTTCATACTGGTACAATACAAGCACACAAACACTCATTAGACACATTGGATGTGTTATGTGGTGAGGCATTCATTCACTCAGAAATTTGGTTCTGTTCATCTGAGTGTAGTGCTTACAGCGTGTAAGACATTTCATCACTCATCCATGTAACTTATTTAGTCTCTATGTAAAAAAAGAACAACTGTAAAATAATTTACAATAGTGACAAATAACAGTATTAGCTATACATTTTCCCAGTTGAGTAACTTTACACTGCAATTTATGTAACTGGATAATAAGGGCCCAAAAACTGGGGGCAATAATTTGGAAATAAAGACAACTGCGTGAGGAAATCCCAATTAGTAATAGTAGCCTATTACCTTTGTATCAATATGACAACCTGCAAGAATGAAGAAGGTAATTTTTTTGAGTCTGAATTTTCACATTTTATTACAGAGTTTAAACTATTTTAACCTCATAATAATACTATATTATTGGCTGATGTTTTAGCAGATTTGTATACTATGACTATGTTATAATGCTTGAATTAATCCTACCTTAGGTTCCAAGCATTCTGGGCTGCTTAAAAGCAATAATGTAAATATTAGCGTATTAATTAGTGTATTTTTCTTCCACAGCTCTAAATGTTCCACTTTCCCATGGCCTCCAGCCCCAGTTTGTCTTCTTTCAAACACCAAAGACCTGGTTTGAAGCACAGAGCATCTGCAGAGAGCAATGTTTCGACCTGGCCACCATTGATGATATGAGAGAGATGGAAATTGTTCTTGAAGCTGTCAGAGCTAACTATGATGATGCTGTGTGGATTGGGCTTTTAAAAGGCACGACCCCTAGTTGGCACTGGTCTCTGGCAGGTGATAATTTCTACAAAGAGGGAGAAAGAGAATATTTGTTGTGGAGCTCAGTAAATGGTGGCAATTGTGCAATTTCCAGCAACGGGAA
>VUQR01035728.1:0-10927 GCA_015108515.1 Hemichromis elongatus
TTAATATTAGTTCAGAATTTCAGAGGCTTTTCTATTAAAAAAAAAAAAAAAAAAAAAAGATCCACTGGATGCAGTTAGACATGTGAAAAAAAAAGAAATTACAACACAGGACTGAACAAGGATGCACCAGCCAGCCTGCACACATTCACACAGATCCAGTGCTCCCCTGGGAGCAGTTAGGATGCAGGATGGGGGCTGGATGTTAGTGAGGGTTGTGGGGTGGAAAGGGGAGAGAGCGGGTGAAGTGGTGGTAAGATGTCAAATAAAATGTCATCTCTTATTGTGTCAATGAAGTAATTCCCTTTTAAAGGCTTGACCCTTCGACCCTGGAGGAGCTCGGCCAATTGCCCAGCGCAGCCATGAGGTGATAACAAATGACTAAAGCGAAGGGGGATGGAGGGGGGTGCACGGTGTGCAATGCCGGACTCACCCCGGGCCCGGTCTCGCCAAAGAGAGGATGTGTCTGAATCAATTACAAACCACTTACTCTTTCAGAATCACTCATCCTGCAATTTGGATAATCTACAGAATGTAAGATGCATTTTTAAATTTTTTTTTATTTAAATCAATATTGAATCATTTTATTTTCTTGGGTAACTCTTGAGTAAGGTCCTACTAATTAGCAAGCCCCCTTTCAGTTGAACCTCCTCACACTCTGTGCTTAAGTAGTTTCTCATTTTGCCACTGGGGGGTAGTATTATATGGATGAACTTGAAGGCTGTGCCTATTGAAAAACTCTAATTCCTGCTTTGGGACTATGCAGCCATACTCTGCGGATGGTCGTACAACACGCGCTGTAATGTTACTCCATTCTGAGTGGAAAAAAGTGTGTGTGTGTGTGTGTGTGTGTGTATTTGTGCATGTCAGAGTGGTTGACAGGCTCAGCTCTGCCCGCACCCGCTGCGGTTCTGAGGTGCTCAACTTATGACCTGTAATTACATTGCTACTTTGCTCTCAAATCTCAACAGAGCAGGTTGGTCTCAGACACTTCAATTACCACCTCTCAATACCTCTCTTGCTTTCACATTCCCAGCAAAATCAGAATGATAATCCAGGGAATGGACTGATTCAAAGTTTACTGCACATAACACTGAGAGAAAGAGACAAAAGACATGTTGCATTTAAACAGTAAATAAAATATGCATGCAATAGGTGTTATTCTTATTGTACAGTTTACCTAGCTATTATGCATGAATTTCTGGGGGAAGAAAGACCTTTAACCCCTCTTCACAGATTTGTAAATTGTAGTATCCATTTAAACAGGAAGACTTTTCAATACTTAAAGAAGCGCTTGTGAAAACAGCACTGCAAGGCCAACAACAATACCCCCTGCATGTCCCACATATTCTTTGGAAGCGGTCTGCATCAATTTGCATTCAAACTTGTTGTAAAATAGAGAAGAGCAAAAGATCTATCTATCGGGGCACATTTGAAGGTTGGGTCCAGGTCGCATATGTTTGCCCTTGCATAGTTCTGGCACATTGTGGTGTAACGGAGCCTCAGCTGCAGGATTGCAATTTTTAATGAAAAAGTGGGGGGCCCCACATCCAGGTAAGACCCCTGGAGGTTGTATTTCCAGGGCTTTGTTGTAACCCACAATGAGGCAGTGTGGACGAGCGCACGCATGTACACACACAGACACGCGCGCGCGCTCATGCACACAGATTCAACCCAACAATGATGATGGCTACAGCAGTGGCTGATAAACACTCATGTATTTCCCTGAAAAAAAAGCAAATTTTGGATGTATCCTTGATCATCTGAAAGACTCTATCAGACATTAAATATTAAATGTCTCTAAACTTCCATTAAGTATATGAGGAAACAGCTGAGGTTATTAAATGCCCACCAAATACAACTTTGGAAATGAAAGAATTTTTTATTTTTTGGTGAAAACGTGAAACAGGCAGTCAGATATTTTAAGGTTCTTTGTGGGCTTTCTTTGCAGATCAAGGACAGTCTTATCGCTATTACCCATCAAATATTTAAATATTTTCTCAGCTGAATAATTATAGTCATTTTTTGTACTCATTTAGGCTTAATTCAAACATCTTCAGTGGATTTCATCGGTTACAGTGTATGGTACAAAATGAATGTGTGTTACTGAGCACTGATTAAGCTTACAGGTAGGCTTGCTTTACCATGTGTATGCAATCACATGTATCCATAAAGCATCTGAGTTTTACCTGCAAAAAAAAAAAAATGTAAGGAAGCTCATCAGTCAATGAGCCATAGAAAGTGTTTGCTCAGCTGTTCAACTGGACGGCTGATCCTAATGGCCTGAAATAGTCTGCCTGGGAAAAAAAAAGGTGCAAATTACTGGCAAGTGTAGCAGTGGTATAATCTGTCTTGCGTTTTATAAGAAACTGTGCTCAAATCTGTAGTAGAGAGAAATAGAGAGAAACCACCAACAATCAACCGACCCACTATGAGCAATCTTGGTGACAGTGGAAAGGAAAAACTCCCTTTTAACAGGAAGAAACCACTGGCAGAACCAGGCTCGGGGATGAGAAGCTTTCTGCTTATTGAGGACCTTTTACATGAGAAGAAGGATTTTGAATTAGTTTCTGGATTTCACAGGGAGCCAGTAAAATAAAAACACATGCTCTCTCTTACCAGTCCCTGTCAGTACTCTTGCTGCAGCCATTTGAATCAACTGAATGCTTTTAAGGGTTTTTTAGGAAATCCTAATAATACGAATTACAGTAGTCCAGCCTAGGAGCAATAAATGCATGAACTAGTATATGGACGATCGTGTGAGACAGCAGTCATACATATTCATTTTTACACATGAATCTCCCCTCTGCACAACGGAAGCCACAATGGGCCAGAAAACACACAAAAATGTTTTTTTGTGATGTACCACAGAACACTTTCACTCACAATAACTCTTTTTTGCTACTTATTTTTATTTGTCGAGTTATTTTTCAGTTTTGCACAGGAGAAAATGTGTGACACACAGTACACGTGTGCCATAACTATAACTTAATTTTTATAGTCATAGTTATGGCATAGAATTAATAGAACAATAGAATTAATATAGTAGTCAGATATGGCTCAGAAAAGTTCTACCAATCTCTGGATGAAGCAAAAAAGACGTCAATAAAATGATAGTGAAATGAGAAAATATCCAGACTAGTAAAACTACAAAACAAACTTCAGCTTCATTATATTCTTATTGCATTTACTTAGCAAAAGAATCATGAGGCTGCATTCATATATAATATATTTGACCACCTCCAGTTAATGCACCCTACTTTGTCCCCAATCAAATAATTTTGAAGGTGTTAATTTTTATGTTACCTGCTGTATTGTTTATTTGTATCATTTTATTATTTTAGTGTGAAAAAATACATTAGTCTACATCACAAATTGTCACAAAAAACTTGTATCCTTTAGTGTTGCATCATAATTTACTTATAACAAGAGTACTTATGACATTAGAGTATAGATTTAGAAGTCTGCAAAGACAAGGGCATCATCATGCTTGTGTGAGGTGTAACCACATCATGTCCTGCAGACACAACAGAGAGAACTGGAGGCATGAATATGCAGCTTATCTACTGTTGGTGGTTGCAAGCAGAGGGTCATAGGCAGGCAGGAATGTGTTAGTATTCGGGAGACTCTCACTTGGGAGGAAGGGCCAGCACACACACCAACCTCACTACAGCTTTCCACTGATTCACCACAGTATTGTATTTGTCATCTGCTGTGAATGACTAGTATATGTGAGTGACGATGACCCACTTGACATTTTGCCACTGCAAATACTGTTAACACAATAACACTTTAATATGAATTTGATTTGATTCTACTAAGAAATGTTTTCCAATCATGGCAGGTCATAAGTCAGGTTAGAGACTATTTGTGAAAATTTAATTAATTACCGAACTTTCAGTCGCTCATACACAGAAAATAAAGGCACTTAGAGATATTATTCAGCGTGAGCACAAAACCAAACCAATGAATTTATCAATTTCATCATAGCATTTGTTTCCTTTGTTACTTTCATTGCGTAGTTCAATGCGTCGGTCTTTATATGACACATGCTTGCTCGCCGTGATGAGTTCTTTCACACAACAAAGGTCAGAGGCATCACTTACAGAAAGAGAAGGACCCCCACAAACACTCAGTTGCTCCTCTATCAATTATTGAGCTGCAGTTGTCAGTTGAAAAGCCGGCCAGACTTTCCGTTGATCTGTTTGATGAATATTTCAGCTGACAAACCGGCCACCTGACACTCCTCACCAGAGCAATGTGTGGTTAGAGAGAGGTCACGCGTCCTGGCCACAGTCATGCGCATGCACATGTATATACAGTTACAGTGTAGCTGTTGTTGCTATTCTATTGTGAATGCTTTTAGTTACTGTTTGTTTACATTACTTCCCCCCCCCCCAAAAAAAACTCTCTGTGGTTGTGTTTGTGTTGCCTGTGTTGAATACAAACAAACCAAAAATAACATGTTTCCTTTATATATGTGGACGACTACACGTTGGAGGAAAATGCTACTATAGCCTGAACGATAAAGGATTTTTAGGGTTGATACCGATATTTGCAAATCCGATATTGTAATATTTCGAAGTATACGTTTTTTTTCTTTTAGACACCATAAACATAACATTTGGTATCTGTAGTTATTTATTTACTTGTTCACACTCTGCCCAACTCTGCTTGGATCAGCTGGGTATTTAACTATGCAAAGTAAACTTTATGCAATGTCAACACTTAAAGTGATGAAGGCTGTTCCGTCTCTTCTTTACTTTTTAAATTTTAATTTCATTCATCATCTAGACTGGTAAAGAGCTAATATCCAAGACTGGAGAAGTGTAGTCGGATGATAACGAAGAGGTGATGGTCAGAACTGAGGGGATTAAACTACCAGAAGGCAACATTGCAGACATAGAGGACAGCTACAAGTACCTGGGACTCAGGGTCAGGCAAGTTCTGAAGACTCAGCTGAACAGTAAGAACAAGATCCGGGCTATCAACACCTATGCCCTGCCTGGGACCAGGTACCATGCTGGGATAATAAGTTGCCCAAAGGGGGACATAGAAGCCACTGAGGGTGTGTAAAGATGCCCCTGAGACAATCCAGCACATAACAGCAGGGTGTGAGATGCTAGTAGAAAGGGCATTCGTGGAACGCTATAACCAAGTGGCCGGCATAGTATACAGAAACATATGTGCTGAGCATGGCCTGGAAGCCCCGAGGTCAAAATGGGAGACGCCCCCAAGGGTGGTGGAGAATGGCCGAGCTAATATCCTGTGGGACTTCCAGATACAGATGGAGAAAATGGTGATGGCTAACCAACTGGACATAGTGGTGATAAACAAACAGAAGAAGACAGCTGTAGTGATAGATGTAGCAGTTCTGAATGACAGCAACATCAGGAAGAAGGAACATGAGAAGCTTGAGAAATACCAAGGGTTCAGAGAGGAGCTCGGGAAGATGTGGAGGGTGAAGGTAACAATGGTCCTAGTGGTAAGTTGAGCACTAGGTGTGGTGACCCCCAAGCTAGGTGAGTGACTCCAGCAGATTCCGGGAAAAACATCGTAGATCTCTGTCCAGAAGCGTGCAGTCCTAGGAACGGCTAAGATAGAGCGCAGGACTCTCAAGCTCCCAGGCCTCTGGTAGAGGACCCGAGTTTGATGTATAAATCGCATGCAGGGGCGAGAGAGGGATTTTTTGTTATAAATCACTGACGCCAATGTTGCTTTCGCTCACCACATCGTCTCGAGTTCCTCTCTCAGCCCTTGTTGCTATCCTTCAGTATAGATGCATCTGCTATGGCCGTCTTCCTCTGCTTGTCCACCACTATGTCAGGTTGTTTTTCCAGGCAATACTTTCCACAAATGTCCCTATGCTGAGCACTTTTATGGCGTTCCATGTATGCCCTGCCTGCCAGCATCTTGTACCCTACTGTTGTGTACTGGATTTTACACAGCCTGCCTGGTGTGGCAGAACCCTGTCTATAAGGATCTTGTGCTGAGAGCTTGTTCCTATGCTGCCATGATTAGTACCTCTGTGCTGTCTTTCAGTCCAGCTCTGTCCCAGCCACTGGTAGGATTTCTGGATGTCAGCCAATGGTGATGGTACACACTGTGCAGGAGCCTGTCCTTCCAGGATGCTTCTTCTCTTGCTTCTCTTCTCCTTGCTCCTCTGGACAGTGGTTCTGAAACTCACTAGTCCCTGGCCTACTTTCTGCTTAGTGTACAGTCTCAGGGTGGGATTTGGGGTGAAACCCTCCATAAGTGCTATGGAGCTTCCTTGTCTTCATGTTAGTAGCTTCTATCTCCTCCTTTAGCCATCTTTTTATCCCATCGGGGTATCTGATCACCGGCAGGGCGTAGATGTTGATTACCCAGATCTTGTTCTTTCCACTGTGCTGATTTCTCAGGACTTGACCTAATCTCTGCAGGTACTTGGTGGTTGCGGCTTTCCTAGCGGCCTCCCATCCATATGGACTTTCATTTTTGACTTAACAAACCGCTGCTTTATTCAATGCAGAACCTCTTTGATTGAAGGAAGATACTGGACATCGTAACTAAAATAAATTATAGGTAATCCATGTTGATTCTTAATTTAGAGGTTTGATGAAGAAAATGGTAACATAAAAACAAAAATAGTGATAGGTTTCCAGGTGAGTTTCCTCAAGGAATGATCAGGATATTTGAATCCAGCTAAAATTTGTCCAATTTCCTAGGACAAAACTACTAGCTCACTGCAGGAATATTGCATGAAAGGGAACAGATTCACAATTTTTTTTAAAAAAAAACAAAAACCAAAACAGTCATATGTTGCATTCAACATAATGATTTGAGCACAGCATGAAAGAAAAGCCAAGAGAGCTTGGGTGAACTAGTGATGTGTTATTTATGTTGAGCTCAGCTCAGATGCTACCTCAATGGAGGAGACATACCCCATAAATTTTTCTATGGCCACTATGAGCAGGTCAGGAAGGCACCAATATTTCCTCTTTATTAGAAACAACAGAAACAACATACAGCCATAAAAGGGCCCCTCTGAGGTGAATCTGAAAGACTGGAAATGGCAGGAAAAGCATGCAGTTCGAGGAGCTGAGAGGTAGTCAAACAATCCATTTCTCTCCAGTCACTTCATACGTATCTTGGTGCATTTCCTCATAACTCTTCCACCAGTGACTCACAAACTCCTCGTTCTTCATCACAGGTCAACTTGGAGATGAACTTTAAAGGAAGAGGTAACAAATGATCACAGCCTCTCGGGCAATACATATCTGCTGGGGTGCCATAACCGTCTACGTATCCTGACCTCAATTTGGAGGCTGCGTGTTGTGAAGGCCCATCTGAGTGAGATGGTATCGATCTGCGCGGCGGCTCTGGCAGCATCAATAAACAACAGGCTTCAGGCTTCAAGGCTGAGGAGACACATCTCTATTTCAGCTGGAGGGTTTGCATCTGGATGCCTGAGTTGGGACGTGGCCCTGGGACAGATGGTGGGACATGTTTTTCTTGCTGAGCTCACAGCTCACGTTTGTGAGACCAAGCCAATAATATTTAACCCACCCTGCTGGATCTATTGAGGTAAATGAGGCCCCAAATTACAAGCTCACACATTTTACTCTAAATAATTACCATTAAAGTTAAGGGGCACAGTAGATATAGAAAGATACCAGGTAGCAGCCAATATGGCCAAGAACGATCAATGTTTAACGGGCAGACAAACAGCATTTCGAGATCTTCTATATCAGCATTACAGCGAGAGACGACGGTGCTGACTTTGGCTCATTAATCAATAAACACAACGAGCTGCCCAATATGTTTGACACAGACTAATGAAATAATCATCGTCAAGAGAAAAAGAGGATATGAACAAAGGCTGCATTTCTTAATCTCGATAAACAGATGAAAACAAAACTAAAGTGAAAGAAATTTGGCAGTCAGTTTTGTTGCTGTCTTGTTTACTTGCTTTTCCCTCTTTGCTGAGAAAGTTAAATAAGTGTGCTTCATATATTTAGAGTCAAACTGAGCTCTCTTTGCGCTAAGCAGCTTGTCAATAGCAAGAAAAGAGGCATGGTGCGAGAGAGCAGGCCTGATAAAACGGCTTTTAATTACCAGACAGTGAATGCTGGCCTTCCTCTTCCACTTTCCCCTCCCAGCTAAGTCAGGAGTTTGATTTCTGATAATGTGGATTGCTGACTGGGCTTCATCCTAGTTGTCCCTAAAGCAGAAGGATCTAACGTCACGTCCTGGGAGAGTACGTCTGACAAAGTGCCATATAGATCCGCTGCTTTTCATCAGAAGTCAGTGCTGGTCGAGGCATTAATCCACGCGCATGATGGCGTTGCTTGTGTTTCCCATTTTGTATCCAGTTGCAATTAGGCAGAGTAATAATTTCAAGCATTGCATGGAAAATAGCGGGTCTTTAATCTAATTGTTGGTACAGGTGTAAGATCAGGAAGGATCAATGCAATGAACTTGTAACATCCCTCTGGGTGTGTTTTTTTAAAGGTTCACATACATACAAGTAAATAAATATATAGTAGATTCAGTGTTTTACATTTCCTTTTCTTTTTAAATGAGATGGTAACCACTGATAGAGGAGTTCATCCTTGGGCCAATATGGGGTGGAGACATTTTTTGTAAGGGCCAATGAAACCCAGCTTAGTGCAATGGCTGGCGCAGCGCACACACACCACCACTGAAATTGTTTTTAACTGGCACATGTATTGTATAGCCAAATTTGAGCCATGGGGATACAGAAGAGGCTTTAACAACTTCTTATCATTACACAGAACCCAGGTCAACTGACTTGGGTATCAGGTCTGTGAGCAGAGCACTGTAAATGAACAGAAGGGGAGACTTCACTTTACTCAGGGATCAATGTCTTTTTTCCGTGAACTGCAATCAGAGCTGTTTATAGAGTGGACAGAGCAGCTGCTCACTCATAGGGCCACGATCAACAGAGGTTTTAAGAGCCCTTTTGTTTTACACTCAATTATATGCTAATGACGAGTGCAGAGTGGAAACCTTTAAATACTAATGCTGTTTTAATGTCAAGTGAAAGAGGTAAAAACCACTTTTTAAAAAACTGTGGTGGTTTTCATCTCAATAGCAGTTCGTTTCTGTGAAAGTGAGGGCCATTCGCAGAACATTTACAATAGTGATCTAAGGTCATTTTTAAATGGAATATTTATCCATAATACCTCAGAAGTCTATTGTATTCTCACCATTGTACTCAACTTTTCAATCGATCTCAGATCAGTATTATCTACAGCAAAAACGGTAATAATTCCTTTTCAGTGCAGAAACTTTCACAAACTTTTTAAAAACCGTATGTATATTGAATTTTTTAACATGGGGTGGGACTAAGATACATAAGAACAGCAGCGTTAACTCAAACTTCGGTTATTGATATAGATAGGGTGCAGGTCTTTTATTTTGAAAATGCTGCGAGCGGATGTTGATTCGGAAGCGCTGTTGTAGCAGTTTCCTCAAAACTAGCTACACAGCTAATCACCTCCGATAGTACAGTGTAAACTTTATCTCGTGAAGCAGTGGTGTACACGTTCACTCTTCGGGATAAGCCTTTCATACGGTTATGACTTGACGGTGGTGTCGGTAGCGACCCAGCTCAAAACCTTTTTGTTTTGTTTTTTAAAAAAAGCGCCGCATCACTTAAATCAAGAATCCGGACTGAGCAGGATGCTAGCATGTGTCGTTAGCAAACTGCTGCAGGAAATTAGCTGGTTAGCTTCCACATTCAGTCAAGTATTATGAGGCTGAAGCTCTCCTCTTCTCGCTCTCACTGAGGTTAAATACTGACAGCGCAATGAACACCGAGGCGATAGTGATCCGTATAAAAACGCCGTCAGGAGACATGGACTCGTCCGTAGAATGTCCGTCTCTTCTGAACTTCAATGACTTGCTCGTGAGTCTGCCTCATGCCAACTATCACTTTTCACTCACAGACACACTGCACAAGCCAAAAACACACGTACTATTCCTGAGTCAGCGTGTCGTAAGCCCACTTCATTAATGTCTGTCAGTCTAATAACAATCCTTAGCTGTCTGGTCTTAATTCAGTCTGTCAAACATTACAGGTCGCAATCAGAGATGTCATGCCTGAAGCCACTGTCACGGCCTTTGAATGTAAGTACCTGCTTTAGAGTTGGACTGCTGAAATGCTGCAAGAGGAAATGAGAAGCTTTGAGTGACTGTGTTTACACACCAAAACAATAGCCCTTTAATGTAGGGACTTGTAATCAGTTTTCAGATTGGTCTTAAGTAGTGGAGATCTCATGCAGTTGTGTGGGAGATTTGTTTATCCATCATAAACTGTAAGAACCAATCCCTGCTGTCATTGGGTAGACTGTAGCCAGCTTGAACTGGCTCCACCTATCTGAGAGAGTAAAAAGCTTCACACATTTCATTTTCGTTGTGTTAGCTTCTCTCTTCTCTGTTCCCTTTTTTACTATCCGTGGGAACCTCTAGCGTGCATTTTATCCAGAAATGCCATAGTTACTGTACCAACTGATCGATTGACAGGAACAGTCGAAGTTTCATTCAGTTAAATAAAGATTTAGGCTCTTTGAATAGGCACCATTCAAGTCTATTTATGGGTAAAACATGTGAAGAGTTTGATGGACATACAAACACCAAAATGCTGCTTGTTGAGTGCTTTCATACGTTATATCTTACTGTAATTTTGATTGTATGATTTGCTCCCCAAACTTTGGTACTGCATTCATGGTTAATATGGAATGATATGCTTTTTTGTTTTCTTGCCTTTATTTTATTAAATGTTTATTATATGAATATATGCTTCTGTTTATATTTATAATTCCGCACTTGTTACTGCAAAAAAAAATCTGTTTTGAATTTTCTCTGTGATTTCTCCCTTCCCCATTATTATTCTATTTTTTTTTTTTTTTTTTACAAATGTACT
>VUQR01035728.1:14540-40160 GCA_015108515.1 Hemichromis elongatus
TCCCTTTTTCCCCCCCCTTTTTTTTTTTTTTTTTTTTTGTCCATTTTTGTCATGCATTCACTTGTGGTTGCTTTTTAATCATTAAGTAGCACAGGGAAGCAGGGTGATTAAGCAAAAAGAGACAGATGTTGTGCCAAGAAGTGTTGTTAAACAGACGTGCAAAAGGCTTTGACCTCAGCAAGTTTTGTTTTCCACAGATTGCAGCTGATGTTGTTCTGTGCACTGTGTCCTGTTAAAATTGGAGTAATGGTTGAGAAAGGGGCAGTGTTTACAGTAGGACAAATTATGATTTGATCTCCTGCTGAATTTGTAAGTTTGCTCACTTACAGGGAAATCAACAGCCTCTCATTTTTATGGCAGTTTAATTTTAATGCAGAGACCAAAAATCAGTCAACATCCAGAAAAAAATCCCGTTGCATAAAAGTTCTAAATCGATTTGCATGTCATTGAGTGAAAAAAACATTTGATCCCCAAGCAAAACATGACTCAGTACTTGGTAGAAAAACTCTTGTTGGAGAGTACAGCATTAAGAGGGTTCTTGTAGTTGGTCTTCAGGTTTGCATACATCTCAGGAGGACCTTTGGCCCAGTCCTCTTTACAGAAACTCTCTAAATCCTGCAGGTTTTTTAGCTGCCTCTTGGCAACTCAAAGCTTCAGCTTCCTCCACAGATTTTCTGTAGGATAAGGTCTGGAGACAATCCATGACCTTAATGTGCTTCTTCTTTAGCAACTCATGTGTTGCCTCGGTGGTCATTGTCATGCTGGAAGAACCATCCAGCACCCACTACCCATCTTTAGTTTTCAGGGAAGGAGATTCTCGCCCAAGAGTTCACGGTGCATGGCCCCGTTCATTGTCATCTTGATGTGGTGAAGTTGTCCTTTACCCTTAACAAAAACCAGCCCCAAGGCATATTGTTTCTGCCACCGCGCTTGACGGCAGGGATGCCGTTCTTTGGATCATATCCAGCATTTCGCTTCCTTCAAACACGGTAGGTCGATGCCAAAGAGCTCAATTTTGGTTTGCACAAATTCCACAGCAGCTCCAGACCAATGTTGACTGATGGTCGTTTTATATTTCCTTCATTATATTTCTGCGTGTGCACACAGCCAGTCTGTGGAAAACAGTATTCTGGCTGGGTTGTAGGGGATCAAATACTTGGTTCACTAAATGGCATGCAAATCAGTGATTATTTATTTATTTATTGAAACCTTTTTTGTGGTAATAATTCTCTCTTACTCTATTAAAACTAGAAACTAACATTAACATTAAAGACTGTTAATTTTTTTGTAAATTTCGGTTGTTTCTATTGTGATGTCACCCAAAGAAGTCATTGTGTTGTGATAGCACAATTAATTACAGAACCATGCACACTTCCTTTATTTGTTAGATAAAATGTGGCCAACACTGTGGTTTGTTTTTATTTCATTTTTATTTGTGTAAAAAAAAAAAGGTATGTCCAAAAACTTTGAGCTCCTTGTAATTGGTGCAGTTGAAATGAAAATGTTTTTTATTTTGTGCAAAAATTTATATTTTGTTTAAAAAAACCCCCACTGGAACATGTGACGTGTTTGCTGGCAGTTATACTTTGTCTTTATTCAGACATGCCTTTCATGTATATAAATTTATGATCGTGACCTCTGCCTCATTCTACGGAGCCCAATAGAAATATTAAGTATCCACAACAGTGCACAGCTTTTCCCACAGATTTCAGACCCCATTTGTTCAGTGAATTTTTGGCAAACAAATCTCGGAGCCTCGTAATGACTTTCTACTCATGGGACTGCCAGCTGTACAAAAAGCTGCTGATCACCTGGAAATACTGGGCTCACTAGACTATAATTTACGCTAGCCGTGTACTTTGAATGTTTTATGCAAGTGTTATGCATTTCAGCTGCATTTGTATTAAAAAGTTGGGGTTTTTTTTCAAGGGGTGGGGGGGGGGGTCCCCTTGTTGTTTGCTGTGGCTGCCTTTTGGCCTCCGTGGAGACTCTAGTGGGTTTTTGCTTGAGCGTTATTAATTCCAGGTGAGCAGACAGCCATTATATGAAATTAATAGGAATTAAGGGAAGCAGGATGTTAGGTGAAATGTGAGATAATTTAGTTCCTTCACGGTTGCTTTGTGTGTGTGTTTGTGTGTGCGCGCGCTTAGGAAGGTGTGTATATTTTTATTAGGAAATGTATAATCAGGGTTTTAAATACGCTGTCAGTGCATGATGTTTGCTTTCTTTCTTTTTTTTTGTCTTGTTCAAGATCTTTGCTTTAACATTGCCCTGTGAAAAATTCACGCTCGTGATTACTGAGCAAAATTAATGCTCAAATTCAGCACTTAATTAACATCAGTCTACAGAGGGCATTTATTGTGAGAAGTATCCCCCAGCACTAAGAACATTGATTGCTACATGCTCCTGCGAGACCCGCTAGACTTCCAGGCATTTCTAATCATTGTTCGACACCTTGAAAGACAGACGCCCCCTGTTCAAAGTTAAAGACCAGCCTATGTCAGGTGCTAAAAAAAAAACAAACCCAAAACATGTGACCTCATCCCTTCCTCACTCAGCTCCCCCTGGAGGTAGTGGCGCTAATTCCACCGTTCCCATTTGCTCTTGGTCTGCTAATGATGATTAGACTCACACTTTCTCTCTCTTGCACTCTGGCTTGTCCCTTAAGGCTGAGCGATGGTATTTGGGATCGGACACTGTTTAGTTATTGGCCAACAATGGAGAATGTCTTTTAATAATACACCTACTACAGATTAGGTGGTAATTGCAGCCTTAATCAATAAGCTAGCTGAGCGGAAAATTAAAGGTACGTGAAGCCCGAACACCCCGAGTCCCCCCCTCAACACACACACAAACACACCCCACTTTTTTTTTTGCTATTAAGACACATTGTTCAGATGCAGCCTATTGAGAATGCTGGAGGGCGAAAGCAGAGGGCTAGGAGCGAGGAGGGGATCTGACAGTGATAAATAGGCCTTTTAATAACAGCTGTGCCACATGGGTAGCCATTCTGATCCATTCCCATCCAAACCGTGCCCATCGTCCTCCCCTCCCGCCTCCTCAATGAAAGAGCATTTACATTTTGCTGCGATGACTCGGTACTAGTTTGTAAATGAATTACAATAAACTCGTGTATGTGTGCACAATATTAAGAGATCTTCTCGAGCTCAACCCCTATAAAAGCAGAAGACATAAACAAAACACACATAAGTAAACACACACACACTTTCTCTCTCCCATGCTCACACACACTTGCGGTTTAACAGATGGTTTGGTTAACAGAAACATCAATTATTGCATTGCCTTGGCAAGCAACCGAGAGGCTCCAGAGTGTGTGCATGCACGTGTTAGTCCTGTAGGATACGAGTGTTTGGTGAGCTGTTGACCTGGAGGAGAAAAGGGTTAATGCTACACTCCTTCAGAACAAGCCCACAGGGCATTGGTCCTCGTCTGCAACAGATTTCCGCACAGCATGCTCACGTTTTTTACAAAAGACTGTGGATTAATTCTGGTGGCAGTTAAATAAACATTTTGTGTGTGTGTTTCTCTAAAATTAGGCCATGTAGTGAATGGTCAGATCTTCAGATTTAAGGTTTTCCTCCCTCTGTCGCGTGCCGTTGACATTCTTGTACAGATATTATCTGTGAACTTAAATCTATATAAAGACATTTAAAATTAGCGTCACACTCGACTTTGTCATTTTCTTTTCCCCTTTTAGTACTGCAACACAATGAATGAACAACGCATGAATGGACTGCTGCCGGACCCTCTGCAGATTTTTCCAAGAGGTACAAAAGTGAGATGTTCCATTTTTATCACGGGCTAGGCGACGCTAAAGGCTGCTTTGTAATTAACGCGGTGACAATTAATCACCAGCAACATTTAAATCTATAAAAATATTCACACTTTAATTGTAAACGCCTATTTTACTAAAATTAGTGTACATGACTTGCGCTGTTTTCACAAAAATGTGAGCATTTGGTGAGTAGGAGTAACAGTGGAGCCTCTGGATAACATTAAAATTCAGTGGCTGGCTCTGTTGTTGAATGTCATTCATAAATCTACATTTCTTTTGCTCCAAGGGCATTGAAAGTGCATGCTTGTGTTCAGGCTAAGCCTTGCCTGCATCTCTGGCATTGTGCAGTTTCTGTTCCTGAACTGGTTTTCATAATGAAGGGGCCTTTTCATACATAGTTTTTCTATATTTTCATCTAGTTTTCTCACCGCTCAAAGACATACATAATCTCTAACAGGCCCTAAGGGAGATGTGATGAAGAATTTTATTGTCTCCCTTTAGCTCTCTGGCTCTCTATCTCACTCTGTTTCTCTCTCTATCTGCCCCTCTTTCCTCTAATGCTGTGATTGTTTTTTTTTTCCTTTCTGCCTAACTACCAACCAACCATCTCAAGAGACCAACAACTCAATCACTCTCTTGTCCACAACTAATTTTTTAGTAACTCTCATTTCATTTCGTAATTTTTTTCCCCCTTCATAAAGAACTGATTCCTTTTCAGCACATTTGTAAATGGCCCAGTGATGTGTTCTACAATCTAGTCAATTACTGTTTCAGCCGGCAAGACTCCAGGGATCCGGAACATACATGGCCTGAAGGTACCTATCTCAATAATTGTTTCGGCTGCCTTACACAGAGAATGAGGGGAGGGGAGGGTGAGAAGTTGAGTCAAATGGATTGATAATGCTGTGTTCCACTTATTGAAATGTCAATTGAAGTCAAGGCTCTCCTTCTCTTTCACTCATTGTCTTGCTCCCCTCAACTATGTTTATGCATTAGCATATCTGGCTGCGGCTGGAGCAGGGCCTGTCTCTCTGCTTTTCCATCCATCTCTCTGTATTCTCGATTCTCATGCTGCGATAGTCATTTAAGAACAAGGTGTTATGTCCCCTCCAGAGTATTATGATCCTCTCATTCCCTATGATAGAAAGAGTGTCAGCGTTGGTTAGAGAAAAAACTAAATCGGGCAATAAGAAGATGTCATTGTTCAACCATGAAATTGTCATTACAAGCCCCCAAATGGCCTCTCGCAGACCTTCCCATTTTATGTTAGGCATATGTTGCTTTTGAAACTCACTGCTAATTACCATGGGTTAAATGACTTGACACCCTCTCTATCTCTCCAGATGATCCATATTATATCCATCTGCATTTCAATGATAAAATCACCACACACACATACACACCAATACAACTTTATGTATCCTCTGAGGAGTTTTGAGAAGTGCTATTGAACCAAGTCAGTTTTTTTTAAAGGTCATGAGCCGGTTTTGAGAATACGATGTTCTCTCCAGAAAACCTTTAGTCTTTTGCTAATCTTTTCCTGCTTTTCTCCTGCTATAATACAAAAGTAATTGGCCGAGGGAAGCCCTGTGTGCCTTTTTAAATGAGGTTTTCTTGGGCACTAATTAAAGAGACATTCCCTGTGCTTTAGTGGACCCAACGCATCGGCCTTTTGATCTCAATTAATATGCTATTTTTAGTATCCCCTTTACAGGGTCTTGTCTCTCCTTTTGTGTTCATATCTAGGTTTAGTGTGGAGGTCTTTGGAGTAAACATAGATGCAGATGAATAGATTTAAAGAAAACGTCTCCCACGAGGCACGAAGATGTGAACGTCTTAAGTTTTTCTCTTGACTCTTCCAGCTGATTTTTGCTATCGTTCTCGCTCTCGTACATTCCTGTGCTTGTATGCAAATAAAAAGTTTCTTCTTCTTCAGTTGACTCTACTTTTAAAACAGCCAATTAACTTCCAAGCTGAAGCGAAAGTCTTGTGTTTTATTGTCCATGTGACTATGTGCCGTTTTTTTTGCCTGCGTGTGCCTTTTTACATTCATACGTCTGTCTTTGAACACCTTTAGGTTAATACGAGGCCTAACCCAGCAAATGACTGCAGTCCCGCTGTCCCAGACTCCATAGCTAACAACAGGTGAGCTTTCTGGGGCACAAGAATCATGTTACACTACCTGGAATAAACAGATAAACAGTTGGTTGGTTGGTATACTGTTTTCTGTCTTCTAGCTTAAAAAAGTCATCTGCTGAGCTGAAGAGGATCTTGACAAATGGCCAGGTTAGTGTGTGCGTTGGGGCTTCTGTACGATTCCAGCCTGTAATCTTACTGCTGTTGCTCTGATACCTACTGAGGCACTGTGGGCATGTCACACAGAGTGTGTATTTGGATGTTGTCTCGTCACGCTGACTGCACCCAATATATAGACTCGCTCGCTCCTTTCTCACTCACACACTCTGACTCTCTAACTAGTGTATGCATTCAGACACAGTGGCTATCATGTTGGAAGAAAATTAGACATACGGGCTTCCTGGTTTCTTTATGATTGTTGTGGGCTCACTATATTACTGTAGGGTCTTTATCTTAAAATATAAAGTGCCTTGAGGTGACAGCTGTTGTCATTTGGCACTACATAAATAAAATTGGAATTGAACCCTCCGTTGGCTTTACCTCCATCTTCTCAAATTGCAGTCACATTAGTTGTGGTTAATTTAGGGAGGGTCCATTATGTTGTGTGCAGGCATGTTTACATGCTTACTGCAAGGCCTGATCCTTATCACTACTCATTCACAGTCTATATTTCTTTTTGAACTGTATGGTTAGCCTGCAGCCTCAGTAAACAACAACACACATTGACGTCATGTTAAATGAAGTCTTCAGTTCAAAATGAATGGAGGCAATAATTCGATATTACAAATATTTACTTGGTAATTTTAAAAATTACACATGCCAATAAAAACATTTTTTTTTAAATAATGACAAATAAAAAAATATTTTTGGCACAAATTTGAAGTTGTGTGTTTACAAAAACGTGTTGGATTTATTTTGCGGTTATATTTTTATTTTGCATTATTAAGGGACACATTTGAATATTGCGTAGTGTTGTTTTGGGTAATTTCACACACTGACTTTTTATAAAAAAAATTAAATAATTATAAAATGACTGAAAACAAATCATCATTAAATCCTACAACATTCAGCGTTCCACTCACCCAAGCACAATATCATTTCTTTGTTTTAAATTGGACAGCAAAACCTTGTATTGATATCTTCTGCTCCCTCTCTTATTTTGTTTTTTACTCCTTATGCCGCTGAACTTGGACTGACCTGAATTCTTGTCTTGTTTATAGCCTTCAATTACAGCGCTGTCCCATCTCCCTCACGTGCTCCCATCCCTGTCTCTCTGCCAGTTTACTTACACGTGTAATCCAGCGTTTGCATTGCTTCTCATGTTATAACATCCAGTTACAATCAGTGTAATCCTGGGTGTGTTTCCTGCTCTGCAGATAAATGCCCAAGATATCCACTATCAGGAGCAACTTGGCCATGGAAATGGAGGCACAGTTTACAAGTAAGTGTTTGTTGGCTCTCACAATGAGGCACCAGCATTGCAAGGCCAAAGCACTGTAATAGATAGTGACACTGAAGAGATTATGGTGTATTCAGTAAGCCTGAAAAAACTGTACATGGCAGATATTCAACAAGAGTGGCTACTTTTAGATTGAGTGCGACTTTTATCATCTTTCTGTCCACTTTTTCTAACAAAATAGGACTCAAAACTGCATTTTGTGTGAAGGGTTTTCATTCCCGACAACACCTTTTTCTGTTCAATCGTGTCTCCATCTATCGCTCACCGTTTGGTGGGGCATCAGTCAGACTGGTTTTTGTCTGTACCTTCATTTTTTTTTTTTTTATTCTGGGTTGAAGGTTGCAAACATATATGATATTGATTTGGGACTGTAAGGTATGACATCCATTGACTTAATTGGGCTATAGTAGAGCACATAACCTACCACCAAGAAGACCTCCATCGTTTCTGGCCAGACAAATGTATGACTGACCTGATAACGTTGTGACAAGGTTGGCATTTGTGTCGCTCCTTCTATCTTTCTTTCCCCTACCTTGTGCTTTCTCTTTCCCATCAATCCTCAGCTATTGAGCTGTTTTATTGAGATTGAAGTATTGATCACTGCTCAGACTAACCTTGGCTTGACGGAGTGCTCTGACTCTGATAGTCCAACAAATCAATTTTTTTTTTAATTTCTTCATCCTTTTCTTTCCAAACACCTTTTACTTTTTTATGATTTTTCTGAGGTATATATATATATATATATATATATATATAAATAAAGCAGCAGTTTCTTATAGTTGTCATAGAATAAGATTGTTCATCAGTTTGGCACCAGAAGTGGTTACACTGCACAGGGGAAGGCCAAAACTGCAAACCCAACAACTTTTCAGTCAATTTAGCCCAGCCAAAAATCTATATGCAATGCTGCTGAAATTTCTAAGGTTGGAAGGAGATGATTTTGAAAACACAAAACAAATAATGCTTTTTATTTGTGTTCTATTTATGTATTAGCCTAATTTTAATTTGGCTTTTATTAGTATCTAATGAACATGTTTTAATCATTTTTCTGATGCTTTTGCGGATCAGAATCAGCTGGCCAATCAAAGGAAACCAAGTATACTGAAAAATGCGCATGTTGACCTCTCACTCATGTACCATCTTTACTATGTATGATGCTAATTCCATTTATCAAATTATGTAACCTAGAAATGAGACGATGCTGTGCCCTCTTCAGCCTCTGCTGCTCATTCCAGCTTATATTGGGACTATCACTTGTGAATAGCACTACGATAAGCTCCCCACCTTTTAACCTCTTAGCCCATTTATGACCTAGAGCCATTTAGACTCAATTGGATGTTACCAACATCTCAGCTCTCCATAGCCACATGCTGACCTAACCATCCATCAATGTCAGCCTTTGTTTTTATTACACACTCTTTCAGAGGTCCATCTTGTCCGCCACTCCTACTGACTCTACGCCTTATAAATACAATAACAAGGACACAGAGGCTGTGCTTGTGACTCGTGGAAATAGCCGTGCAATTAAAAGAAGCACATTTGCCTGACTGTGGTGACATCTACTTAGACATCCACGGCTGCTCCTTTAGTGTCTCAGCCCATTTTCTCCATTGATTTTATTTTTCCCTCATATTGATCATTGCATTTCAAATAGCTGTGCTTCATTTGTTGATTGCTCTTAGTTTTCTAGTTGTCTGAAAAACTAGAGGCATTGTGTTTCCACATATCTAAAGGATTTTAAGTTCACCTTATAGCCCATAAATGCTCAAACCTTCTCTAAGTGAAACTGTTTCCAGCTATCCCGCAGTGTTTGTCGTGGTACCTGTATGTCCCACTATAAACACTTGATCTGCAATGAGAATAAATATCACCTTTTGCATAAATGTTAGTGTTGAGCTTGATCATTGCTAATGAGCTCGGTGATCCAAAGACCAAATGGCATTATCCATGGGAAGAGCCAACAGTGACTCATAAAGTGTGCTCAACACCTTTTTTTAGCGTTCATGGTGAGGCTCAGACTGTTAGTGGTACTATAACTTCTTGAGTCATCTAAAGGAGAAAGTTTCCCGCCTTTGACGTCAGCTTTGGTGCCTGCAATCATACCTGGACCTACTGCACATTAAAAACACAGTTGTACTCTTCGGCTATCCCAATACAGTCCTCACTCATTGCCTACCCTTCCTGCCAGGTTTAGCTTCCTATGATCACATCCTCTGTCCTAAAATCAAATTCAACTTCATGGGTTGCCTGTGTGCTTTATGCAGGCGCTCAGCCCAGAACTTCTACGGAGCAATGTAAAAATAGCGGTAGTACAAAGCTCCTTAAGGAGGTGATTTTGAAGTGGTGAATGGAATTTAAATAAGTTACGTTTTTGATATTTGATATTTGTTACCTGTGAAGCTAACTTAGGACTCATTATATGTATTTCATCCACAAGAGGCCTGATCACAAAAATAGTGACCTTTTTCACAAAAAAAAACTTTTAACACTTTTTATTTGAACTTTGAATTTCTGCTTATTATGTTTACTTAGGGAGCCTTTTATGTCTCTGTGTTTGGGTTTCTGTCAGTCTGTGGCACTTGGGTGACCGATGAAAGCGGTGTCAGGGAGAGAGGAAGGCAACTCGTTGTCCATGTGGCAGTGTAAGCATAGCACGTTAGCCCTGATCCAGGAGGCCGATCTCTAACCCGCAGCCCCAACTTCAGAGACATAGAGAGAGGCCCTATGAATACTGCATGATGAAGCTTTTATTACAGAGCGAGCTAGAGTGTAAATAAGATCCAGGCAATGGGGCACGTTTACTGGGGTCAGATCAGGGGGAAGTGGCAGGGGGTGGCTATGTAACCTTGTCCCCATGTCTCCTGCTGTCACAAGCCTGTCACTGTAACTCATACAGGGATGTTCGGCCCTGAGGCAGTGAAGGACAACCTCGGAATAAAGCTTCAGTGCAGTAGAGGTCCTATTTTATCTCCACCCCTAAAACCTGGCCTGAGCATGCATTTCTTTAAACTTGGAGATTAAGAAACTATTCACTGTTTCTCAGATTTTGTGGCCTCCTTAATCTACAGAAACCTCTATCGGATGTTTCCTGTAGTTGAGATGTTTGTAACTTGAGACTTGCATTACAAGGAAATAACTTGCGGACGACCACTTTTCCTCCCAAACCATGTCAGTCCATCTATATTTCCAGGCTTCATAGAGCAGCTCTCTTATGGCTTGAGTGATGTTAAGATCATTTTAGAACTTTTATTTTCTTCTTTCCTAAAAAATAGTGTTTAGTTATTCCACACTCCTCGCCTCCTCAGTGAGAACAATAAATTGTTTAGCACGGTGAAGACGTGGTTTAATCTCCTTTCAGGCTGCCACACTCACACAGCCTGCCCAGTCAGTATTTAACATGTCTACCCCTGCAATCTTGCTTCAATTAACATCTTTGTCTTAATTAAGAGGCAGCAGTCATGCTTAACTGATATTGATTGTAGCTTAAAGGAAGACCGAGACATCAAAATGAAAACAAGGCTATCAGCCTTCATGTTCAAAGAGCTGTGGTCTAAAAAGATGACGCTTAAATTCTTGAACACTGTATCTGTCTCAAGGCAAAAAGAAATGGCAATCAGAAGAAGCTAAGGGAAAAAATGAACAAAAAACAATTTAAAAAAATCGGGCCGCCTTGTTTTCTTGAATCTACCTGTAGATTCAAGAAAGGGATAGAAAGTAAAGCCGTGTAGCTTCTCATGATACCGTGACAGTCTCTCAAATGTCTAGAGTTTGTCGTTAATTAGGGAAAAAGAGAAATGTGGCATGGCTATAGTCAGAAAGCCAGAGCCACAGTTAACTCTAACTGTGGGTAAAAACCTGAAAGGCACTAATAGGTGCCATTAATTAAAGGCCTGGGACAGTTTAGAGGTATCTGTCTGAAGAGCAATGCGATCCTCCAATCTTAGACACATTAATCACACCTTGTGCAATGCACATTCTCTGTGGATGACCCACAGACAGTTGAGTAGCCAGGTATCACATTTACTAAGCCTGTTTGTGAGCTAACCGGCCTGTGTGACGTACACTGAAGCCAGCTCATCCCCATCACCTGACAGCTGTTCTACAGTATTTGTCCTTGAGGATTGTATGTTGAGAGGTCCTGAGGTATTGTCACCGGTGCCGTAAACTAACCTTCAAGGGCTGTAACTAAAGCCGATGTTTGGCATTAAGGAGTTTGATAATTAAATCATTATGGGGCCAGGTCGGTGGCTGCTGCTTTACTTGCAACTCAAAACTCTGTCTGGAGCAACTAGAGAGAGGGCTGACTGCATCGGGTTTTGGGTGATGCTCTCTGACCTTGAAGAGAAATGACAATGAAATTTTGTCATTCTAGTTTAGACTCTGCTGATGTGTGGATGATTTCTAGTCAGTTCTGCTGTTCAATAAAACATTACTGAACTAACTGTAGCATTACTCATATCATCACAGCTTGTGGTGGTTTTAATCAGATAGCGTTGCATGTTTTTCTTTCAGAACGGAGTCTAGAGCAGCTTCATGTAATAGAAGTATTAAAGGGAGTAAACCTTAATGGCAAAATATGAATTTATGAGCAAAGTATGGCCCTCGCATTCACCAGATATGAACATCATTGAAAATCAAATAAAAAATGCTGTAGAAGAAAAAGAAGCTACTTTTGGCTGCTCCCTTATTCACAAGGGGTGAATACGGGACTATTTGTATGAGGCAGGTTTATTAAATACTGAATGACAAGGGTTGTTCAAACTTGTATAATGCCACATTTCTTTCATTTTGTACGTTAATTAAATAAAAAAGTAACAACGCATTACTGTCTGAGACTGCATTCCCTCTTTTTTTCAGTTTTGTTTTAACGTTATTGTCTTCTCTTTTGACCCATCCAGAGCGTACCATGTTCATGGCAAACGGGTTTTAGCTGTCAAGGTGAGAATTCCTTCCATTTACATGATGGTCACAGTACTTACTCTTTCATTTAGTCCGTCCCTTTGAAACATCAGCAGAATTTGTTGGCGTGGAGTTTATAATTTGGCTGCCCCTTTTGTCTTGACCATGTCTGATTTCAGGTCATTCCCCTGGATATCACGGTGGAGTTACAGAAGCAAATCATGTCGGAGTTAGAAATTCTCTACAAGGTTAGTTTTGAACGACTAGTTTGCCGACTCTCTTCAACAAAACATTTTTTTCTCCACTGACTTCTGAGGTCCTACCACACCTGCATTTTTAATTAACCACGAGTCTAACTAATGAAATGCCATTTATCACCTCTGGTCTTACTTACTAAGCCAGGGATCAGTGATACATGAACACACACACACACACACACACGTGCGTGTGATCTGAGCATGTACGTTTACTGGGATTTTTCTTTCTGCACTTCCATGCTCATAGTTCCAACCTTTTGTCTGCATTCAGATTCACTTAAAGGTGAATAAAGAGGATTTGTGCAGAGCAGGAAATTCGTCAGCATTGTAATAAAATAATAATTTCTTAATGAGTTGTATTATTAGTTTTTCCTTTATTTTTGCACAGTAGAAATGACAAGAGTATATGCATGTGTGTGTGTGTGTGTGTGTGTGTGTAATTCAGTGATAAATGTAATATCTTCTTTCAGCAGTTAGACTTGCAGTGGATGCTGCAGTGATGCTTTTGAATCATGGACTGATCACAGTTGTTGCAACTTAACATTCAAATTTCTGATCGTTTTTCTTTTTTTTCAATTTTTTCAATTTTTATTTATATATTTTATTTTTTTTTAAATCCTGAATAAATATTTTTGGCATGCTCTTATATGATCACATTTTCTGTGCTCTTAAATTGCAGTGTGATTCACCCTACATCATCACTTTCTTCAGTGCCTTTTTTGTAGAGAACAGGATATCAATATGCACAGAATTTATGGACGGTGAGTTTCTTTGCGACTTAAGCAAGTAGCTCCTGTTTTCTTTCCTTTGCTAGCTACAGTTGCATAAAAGAGACTTTGGGGAAAAGTCCTCTTTCTCTCTGCCATGTACCCATTTACACTTCTGCAGATCAAGAGAATGTCTGATCGCTGTAAGCTGTTTAGCATGCCTGTGTGCTAAAAGCTACAAGGGCGCGATAAATCTTGACTTAAGAGCAGTTGTAGCTGTATTTGTGTGTGAGATGGAGAACTGTGGGGCTTTTTTGGGGGGGGGCTGTATATGTTTGTCAAAGTGTGTGTTAATGCAGTGAGTTCCCTCGATTCACACATTTTCTAGCTTGTCAGCAGTCTGTATAACTTCTGAGTACTCTATTAGTTTGTGAGACATCACAAAATTTCTGGATGTATGCGTGCAGATGTCACCAGGTTCACACATAGCAAACACTGAATGCTGTATATTGGATATAATTGTGTATAATCGCTGTAGTTTTGCAGCATACTTGTATGATATCCTCAGTGTGACTTCATCTTAAATTTAATGGGTAGCATTTTGATGACGTCATAAAAAACGACTGATTAGACTTTTGTTTTTATTATTACTACTACTATTATTATTCTTATTACTTTTATTATTCGATTTTTATTTATTGATTATTTATGTATTAAAGTTAGTTTTGTGTACTTTTTTGCAGCGTATTTATAGATCAGCGATGCTCTGTTGTCAGTGATGCCAATTCAGCATCTGTGGGATGTGCGAGTTAATATAAAACCTAGATTAAGATAAAATGAGCTTTTTTTCTTTATCTGAATAGTGCAACATGTCCGTATTACTGTAACGCTCTAAATATACATACAATTATACATGCACACGTTGACACTAACTAACCGGTCTCATTGGATAATCTGTGTTATGCAGGTGGCTCATTGGACGTCTACAAAAGAATTCCAGAGCACGTGCTTGGGAGGATTGCTGTGGCGGTAAGTCTTCATAAAGTATGCAGAGTTTCTCTGCTGTAAAGCTAAAACCTTTTTTTACTCTATATGATGATAGTTCCTCAGTGTGGTCATCTAAAGTACAGAGCTCTGGCTGTGCGCACAACAGACCCCTGTTAAAAGAGCGTTTTTCCTTCCCGCTGTTGCCAAGTTATTGCTCTGATTGTTGGCTTTTCTCAGTTTTTGTTGTGATTTGGGACTATATAAATAAAACTGCACTGAAGCGAATTACAAAATTACAGTTATTCTACCAATACTAAAGGAGTTATATATGTTGACATGTATAAAAAAGAACAACATCAATAAACTGTGTGTATATACATATATATGCATATATAGTATGTTATGGCAAAGCCATGGTTAATTTGTACCACTTGTACTTTGTAAGATAGCGCTGTCGACCCTCTCTAGTACATATCTTTCAAAGTTGTGGCCCAAATACAACAGTGGTCCCACTTCCTCCCTGACAGACTATAAGAACATGATACCCTTGGTTACTAATTATGGAGGTATGTGATGCCTCTGTAATTAATGGCCATAAGTGGAGCCCAAAGTGTAGCATTTGCCCCGCTTTAGCTGCTTTTTACATACCCGTTCGTATAATTGTTAAAAGTTAAGATGAGCTCTATTATCACTGTAAGCACAAGTATACAAATTGAAAGCGCTGCTAAAGATGGTGTGTACAGACAAATATAAATAGTCATATTTTTCAAATGAAAGGGTATTAACAATATGATCTTTAGTATCATAAATAGCAATAAAATAGCAATAAGAAATAAATAGGCAATAATCCTAATGACTGCAGCTTTTAATGTCACAGGTAGGCAGTGGAATTGATAGATGTAATAGAAGTATTTTAACTATTGCACTTTGCACTTAAGGTAGATATTGCACAGGGCTCAAACATGAACTTGTTTGTGCATGCGCACCCAGAGCATGAAAGTATAGTGATGTCACTCAATTGTCAAATTATTGACCATCGTTGGTGTCTGGGATCATCGTCATTAATCGGGATTGGCTATTGATAACATTATTTATGTCAATGTTAAATGAATAAATAATATATAATCCTGCTTGTAAACATGAAACCATCGATAAAACTTACCATTACAATAAATTGGAGATTTTGTAACCATTTCTCAGTCACATCTGGCTTTTCTAACGCCTTTTTCTAGTCGGTGGTTTTACCCCTTGAATTTAATCGCCCATGCAGTCACAGTTTCAGCGTGACCTGTTATTTGTTTGCTGCAAACTGAACAGACTTGAGACAAAAACTCATTTAATGTATTAAAGAAATAAAGAAAGGAGAACCACAGGTGTGAATTTTTCAATTAGCCCTTATTAGGTGAATGATGGACAAAGTGAGTGTTGTTTTCGTCGTACTCGCCCCGCGTCCGTTTCTCCCTCATGTTCTCCTCTCAGTTAAAACTCACGTTTTGATTGTATTTGGCCTTGATGTTGATTAATGCATGCCTCTTTTCCACACTCATTACCCTTCTCCTGTCTCCACCTCCTCTTTTCTGTCTCTCTCCTTTAACTTTGTCCGTAATCAAACAATGACAGCTATTTAGTCAGTGTTAATTCTAATTCACAGCTTTCCTTCCTTTCCACTGTCACAGTTGTTAATTATCACAGAAGGAAAAGCACCCAAGAGGGTGCGAGTGGAGCTGCAGACGCCAGTTGTTGCGCTTGCACCACAACCTTTCAAAGCAGCAGGACTTCAGAAAGCATTTGTGATTTCTTAATTTATCACAGAGGTTGTTTTGCACCAGTGCTGGATGACGGGAGCCTTGAAGCTGAAGTCAGCTATCACACCCTGTAAATGAAGAAACCAACACAAAGCAGCATTACACATTTGCAAATGACTTTAATACTTAATTCTTACTTTTTTAGGTGCCCTAAGCTGGCTCCTCCCTAATTCTTCAGCTATTTTATTTATTTTATTTTCTCTAGAGAAAAAGTCAGCTTGTTCACAAAGAGTTTCCTGTGTCTGTATGCACGTCTTGTTGGTTGCTTCCTGATTCTCCCTTTTGTCACCAGAGACTTGTAGACAGTTTAATCGAGTGCAACTCATAATTTTAGCCAATTTGATGTGCAAGTTTCCTCATATGACTTTATAGCTTGATATTGTTGTTGTTTGGATAGACTGTAGGACAGTAAATAATGCAAAAAATTGAGTTTGTACAAATATAATGAGTTTGAAAGTTAATATTTTTTGTGACCACCTTTATTCTTGAACACCCCCTGAACTCTCTGAAACCTCTTTTCCACTTGAACCTACTCAGCTTGACTCTACTGTACCCTACTTGGTTTAGGGTTTTCTATTAGGTGATCGTTTTTAAATACAAAGTTGGCTGGGGTGCCAAGCAAGCTGAGTCTAGCCAAAAATGTGAAATTAACAGACTGCCAGGAAGTGACGTCACTGGAGGAGTGATAAGAGTAACTTCGTCACAAGAATCAAACTCGGAAATGAGAGAAAGGGCTACACAAAAACCAATAAAATCATGAAGAGAAGAAGACAAGTACTTTTGGGCAGCTCTGTTGCTCACAGTGTAATTATTTGATGAATTCTGTGAAAAGTGAAACCCCGGCTCAGGTCATTCCCTTACAGGAGTGGACTGACTCAATGAGCCTTTGAGCAACATGCTTTAAGCCGTTTCATAGATCTAAAATCCCATTAAACTAGAGAGACAGATATATTACTGGCTTATTCACCTGCAGGTTTATAATTAAAATGCTCAGTTACTTAAATATGGGAACTAATACTTACCGAAACAAGGCAGCAACTCTGTCTTTATGTCTATACTTGTCTTTAAAATGATCTAATTCAAAAGTTATTGGGCTAACACCATCATGCCATACTAGTTCTTAAGGTAGGTCTGGTACAAACCTGATACATTGTGCAAGCTGGTCTTAGTTGAATCTCGTGTAATCACCACTTTATTGTACAATCAGTTACTCTAAAGGAGCCCTTCCATTACTAACCCTAACCCATTACATACTGGGATCCTGCAGTGTGTTCACCTCCTGCTTTGGTCTACATTTTTTACTTTCAAATTTGTCACTTTATAACTGAACTCATCCAAATCAGAGGTGGTGAAAAACTGAGTTAATGTGAAGTAGTTGTTATTCACCAATGTGTGCTGGTTACACGCCAAATGTTATCATAATTGATAGTCGTTCTCTGCCGCTTGTGTCCGTAGGTAGTCAAAGGCCTGACGTATCTGTGGAGCCTGAAGATACTTCACAGAGGTGAGTAAGGTAGTGCACGGCCTCCGTGTTATTAAAAAAGAGCAGGGTTGATAAAGACAAGCCGCGGTGTGCTGATGTTGCAGTTCTATGAAGCAGTTTGTCTCCACAGATGTCAAGCCTTCCAATATGCTGGTGAACACCCGAGGACGAGTCAAGCTCTGTGACTTTGGTGTCAGCACACAGGTACACTGATTTGTTTGTGCGAGCATGAGTGAGAGGGGAAAAGAGAATGGAAGATAGAGGAGAGAAGAAAAAGAACAGTTGTCTGTAGCTTCAAAAACCCGCAGTCCCGTGCTCTCGGCGTGTCTGTGTGCGCGTGCATATGGCCAGCTTGTCAATCACCACATTCATTTTCCAACTCAAGACATCAGCGCTATCCCAGGGGTCTTCCTCTCACATTAACCCCCCACCTCCATTGTTCTGCAGCCTATGAGAAAAATCACTTGTTATAATTATGACCCACACACACAACGCCAAGCCTCATTGATATGTATTCAGTAGATTGGGGGAAAGCGTGGGTGACGGACAATAGAGTAGACATTGTGTGTCTGTGCGTGTGTGCAAGTCTGTGTGTGCATCAGAGTGCATTTTGTAGTGTAGTCATTGGGGACAGACCTTCACCGTTCCCCAAAACATCAACCCAGAGGTCTGCTTTTTTAACACACATCGCTTCTGTGGTAAATTGTTATTCATTTTTAACCTCCACTTCCTCGCTCAACTCCAAGGTGAATTTACACCCTCACTGACTTGTCTTTTTAACTATATTTTTCTGTTGAAGTCTTTTCCACACATGCACATGCTTCCTCACTCTATCACGCTCCAGAGGGCATGCTCACAAAAAAAAGGGGGAAAAAAAACAGCCTTAAGGGAACAGACACTCATTATCACAGTGCTGTCATTGATGGCATGTGCCATTGTGTCCACATGCACAAACTCACTAGTGTCTCCTTGTCTCACTCCTGTTCCTTTGTGCGATGGTTTAGTGCAGCCCAAAAATGTCAACCTGACATGTCAGTAGGTTTATGTAAAGAAACTTAATCCCCCTTGTTTTTCTTTATTTCTTGATATGACCTTAGTTATATCAAGTTATTTATATTGTGATCATTTGAACGCTGTTTTGTTTGCAGCTGGTGAATTCCATTGCCAAAACATACGTGGGAACTAATGCATACATGGCGGTGAGACACCACTTGAGTTTATTCTCAGATACTTTTGAATTTGTTTGAATGCAGTTATAAGTTGGCCTTTTTTTTTTTACAGTTGTTTGTTTTTTTGCTTCATAGCCGGAAAGGATATCAGGAGAACAGTATGGGATCCATGCAGATGTCTGGAGTGCGGGCATCTCTTTCATGGAGGTATAACAGTTTTTATGTGGCTTTATGATACGCTGCCATATCTATGCATAAAGCAATTAACTGTTACAAGAGCAGTCCATTTAATGGGAGATTTAGGTGCAGTGTAGTTAAAATGTAATAAGTGGTATCAGATGTGTTTAGTCTGTCTATCAGTGTCACTGTTCTTCTCTCCACATAGCATCGATAAAGTGCTTAACTGACAGTGTGTGCTCAAATAACATTTTAATTTCAGCATCCACCTCCCCGGTCTTTTGTCCTCCTGCTCACATTATTGATTCTCCATCTGTTTCTGTCTCCAGCTCTCCTTCAGCAGTATAATAAATGATTGTGGCTTCTGCCTCACCTTTGTTGGTCAATAAATTTGATATCATTACAATTATAACTATAATGGAGTTTGCAGTGATGCCAAACTTATTGATGTAATGTTTGCACGATTAAGACATATAGTTGTTTTATAAGAGTCTGGTGTCTTTGTTTCTAGCTGTGGACGCGTGCATTAAGCCAAATGAATTGGCTTGCAGTCCTGCTCCCATCTTTACTAGTTAGTCTGTTTATGTTCAAGAAAAGAGCGGAACATTTTGACAATTTAATAAAGTAATGTTGCCAATAAGCTGCCCTTGACCAAGATGAAAAATGCCCGCCCCCAAGTGAATTGCAAAATGTGAGGGAGAGCTGACACCCAACACCCCAGTGAAAACAACACACTCGCATATTATATGCAACTGCCCTCCAACGGTGTCCCCCTTCTCTTTATCCCTCTCTTCTGTTCTCTGCAGGTGGTAATTGTGTGTGTGTGTTGGGGGGTTATTAACTAATGGCTGATGTTGTTTGATGAGGAAATGTTATCAGCAGGTGGGCACTAAGCTTACCTCAAAGACTGAAAGTCTCAAGTTCTGCACGCTCGAGTAGCTTCAGCTGCATTTTGCTTCTACACTTGAAATTTTCTGCTATTAAGACACTGCTGATGGCAAGGTGTTTGTACAGTAACGCATAATGATGGATACACTATCATTGGCCTTTACAGTCTAGTGGAATGCAGTCCTGTGGTCGTATAGGAGGATTTACCTTTGTGAGGTTTCAAGTATTGCCTTGTGTTTTTGGTCGATTCTCACGCAGCCCTTCTTAGTGGGATGGATAAAACAAAGATTTGTTTATTGTCAGAGATACTTGAGAACTAATTCTTATCATCTTCTCTATACAGCTGGCGCTTGGCATGTTCCCGTATCCACAGGTAAGGGCTTTTTATAATGTCATTATGACACTGATGAATAAACGCTGGGAGTTTTGATCTGCTTCAGATAATTTCTCTGGAAGTTCCTGTTGCATTTTTATTCTTGTAATAGTTTTCTTGATAAATAAGCTTCTCTTCTTGAAATAATTCAATATGTTTAGACAAAATGAGAAACAAAGAAAAATTGCACCAACCTGAAGACTCTGCTCGACATTCTGCTGATTAGGCTTTTTGTAGGCCAGCTACTCCCACCTGATTCTAAACTGCTGGGTAATTTTCTTTTTATGTTTTTATTGTAGTTTTCTATTCATAGGAGGCACCAATCCTAACCCCTGGAAACCGATTTCCGCTTGTTATCAATTCATCTAGATCAATTTCTGATTTACACTTTCAAGTGTATGAACTGCTGTTTGGGTTTATTTTTTTCCCCCTCATTACACTAAGTTAAAATCCTGCTCAAATGTAATTGCTACAGAAGTGGCTTTCCAATCCCATCAAGTCTTAATTAGCCCCTTTAAGATGGGTTTATCTCACTAATCCCTAGCTGAGCAATCTTAATCTGGTTACCTCAGGTTACCTCCTGGCTGCCCAACTTTACAAAATTTGAAGGGGCTGGTCTTATTTATGGAAATTTGTTTCTGAAATTAGACTGACTGGGTGAGAATATTAGCTATTTATAGAAGAGCTGGGATTTTCCATTTCTGCCTGTCGGCGCATTTGACAAAAAGTCTACATGGTGAATCAGTTACTTTATTTTTTTAATGGTTTATTGTGTGCAACAGTTGGACTGCTCTGTTAGTCAAAGTGCGCTTGAAAATAAGTGATTTAAGAGGCAGACTGTTTGGTAACTGCTGCACCATCTGCCCATGGATTGGCTAAGTTACTGATTATGTTCAGGAAGGCCAGTTATCCTTCCCGAGGAGAAAACGCATTCAATAAACGAACAAGCCGGACGTCTTTTATAAGGCCTGAAAATCTCAGGATGTAAGCATGAAAATGAGCTCTTGTATGCCATTGGTGTTTTGGCTGATAATGTCCATTGCCTCTGTTTAATGATGTTCTCCGGTAAAAGCCATTTGTCATGTGTTTTGACAGGAATTTATTCAGCACCTCTTTTTTGTGCTTTCACAGTAAACATCTGTCTGTGAGACTGATTGGAGTCACGATGTAGCTCTTGACTTATTTTCGATGTCGATCGTTAATTCTTAAGTACGATGAAATGCAAGTGCAGGTCTTTGTGCAGGAAAAAAAAAGGTGTAGATTGTGTAGTAACGTAAATGTCATGCAGCGATCGATCTGAGCCCATGCAGCCTTGGGTGCGTCTGATTTGTGCGCTCTCCTCTCTTCATTTGATTCCGTCATTATCATGTTAATCGCTAATGTATGAGAGGCAATTTAGTCCTCCCTCGTTCATATAAAAGGGGTGGACAAAATAGAAACACCTCTCTGTTTCTGGTAAGGCTCTCTACCATCACGCAGCTTTCCTCATCTCGGTGTTAATTTTCCCCTAACTCCATATGGCACTGCAGACAGTTCACCTGCAGGCTGTAGCAGAGCAGTGTGGCGAGCGCGCTCGGATCCAGCTCGTCAGGCGCAGCCTGCCAAAGTCCTCGGGCCTAAGCTGTCATTTTTGCAGACGCTGGCACAGCTGTCTGTGCAAAACCCCCTGCTACACTTCACAGAGAACATTTTAGCACAGGCTCAGAAAGAAGTTGTTGAAGATTAAAAGAGTGAGGAAAAATTAGAAGTAAATCTGTGGCGTCTGAATTTTTACTTAGTGAAAAATGCCGGATGACTTATTAAAGCGTTGTGGCGTTTAGATGTCACTCTTTGAAGGAAGTAAACGAAGGAAGCGTGTGCGCGTTTTATTTGTCGGACGTTGTTTAGTTAGTGGATTATCCTCCATTCATTGTTGTGTGAGTGTGTATGCGTGCACAGTGGAGTCATCACCTCATGTTTGTCATGATTAGAGATTGTCTCTTTAATTCCACTTCACCACATGTCGGGATTCATTTGCATTCTTTGTCAGGAGTTAATGGAGTTTTGCACGGCTCGCTCTGAAAGTCTTTGAAGACACCAGACCTGATGTGATGTGTATACAGCCGCCAGCAGTATTGTATCTGATTGATTTGTTGTCTTTTTTGCTTGCTTTATGCTTGCTTTTGTTTCTCTTCATTTTGTCATGTTTTTTTCTCCCCCCCCCTCAAATTTGAATGGATTTGTGGATGAGATGCCGTGTCAATCTTTAGCGTGTCTGTTTCAAGAACTTTCATTACACGTCAGCGCATCCATCAGAGAGTATAGATGCTTTCCTTTTGTTGCTTTGTTTTTTTTTCCACTCTGAAATGAAACGGAAAGGAAATGGTATCTGTTCCCACAGTGTAGTGTGTGTTGTAAACAATGTTTGCTGTAATTTTTTAGCTCGCTACAACAAATCCAAACTGCTTCATTCTTCATTCGATCAAGTGTTTTCCTTCAGGAAACTAGTTAACATTTTGTATCAATAGATAAAACTTCAGGTATTGATTACTTAACATATTAAAGGGCCTTTTGTTTATTGCAATGGTAATTATTGCCGCATGCACATTTTTGGACGTTTGCGACTCATTTTGGCTCATCTGTGCAGCCGAAAACTGATTTTAATCATCTCTTGTCTTGACTTGATAGCGCTTCCTTTAATCAATCACGTTGCATATCTAAATTTAACACTTAGAGAATCTAATTTGAGCAGTATTCCTGTGGCTAAGGATGAAAGGCTTTCAGCTGGAGGAGATCAGAGATGAGCTGCTTTCATTGCATGATGTTTAATAGCCTTCATTTTCAGGGAAACGCATCTCAGGCTAATGCAACAGCATGCGTGTTGTCGACCTAACAGCTACGAAAACAGAGGTGCAGACCTCTCATTATATCTATAAGCATATCTTCATTTGGGGCTGCCCTTAATCATAATGAAAACATGTTTGTCAGCTTTTGAAAGTGATGTTTTTTTTTTTATCTTTTATTATCTATCTAAAAGAGAGCTTTTTTAGATTCCTTACCCTTGAAGAAATGTCTTCTTTCAAGAGGGGAAAAGCCATCTGATCTTTTAGAAGTGTTTATTGAGAGGCTCTTTAAAGGAACAGAAATCATTTGGCATCTAAAAATTGATTTTGTGACTTCTTATTTTCATGCTGAGCACACGGTGATGGTTTGAAGTAATGAGAGAAGCTCAAAAACTTGACTGAGCTCTCCACCTCAAAGATGTGACAAGCTAGTGTTTACTTCCTACACAGCAACATTTGCATACACACGCAGACAGTTTTATACACTCGCATACACAATGCACGTGTTTGTTCATCGCTAACATACAAGTAAAAAGGTCCGATTCCCTCAGTTTTCTTCTATTTATCTAGTTCATGGTCACTGGGTTGCTGGAGTCTATCCCAGCTGTGATTGAGTAAAAGGTGGGGTGCACCACAGACACGTCATTGGTCTGTCGCACGGCTTACAAAGAGTTTCGTGCTTGTGTTTATTTCTGTGCCCAGTTAAGCCAACGTGCACTTTTTGATTATTCATTTTATGGGTTCTTTTTATTATTATTTTTAGGGTGGGATACATCTGCAGTCTTCAACACACTTCCAATCTCGTATTAATTACATTTTCCACCGTGCGCTATTTGCATGCTAGTAGTTTAGTCAGATTGTGTTTCTGACTTACGAGAATATTCATTTCATGATGTAATTCATTAGAAATGCAGGCCCATCCGAAGATTCACTTCATGGGGAATGACGGGGAGGTATTTTAAAATAAAAAATGTTCTTTTTGATGTGTGGTCAAGCTGCTCAGTACAAGAGGAACACATGCGCATTTATGCTTGAATAAGTTGGTCTCCCACTATCCAATTCCAACTCCTGGAGCAGCACGCAATTTTGTTCTAGTAATTATTTCTGAACAAATTAGTTTTCCATAGTTGCCTTTAATGTGTCTGAATCAGGCAAAACTGGATATAGAGGCAGTTTAGGAGTCTCTTGGTATTTACAGAGTGTAAAAACCTGTATTTAATCGAGTGGATCAATAAGTGCTCTAATGCACTGTCAGAAGGCCCGGAGAAATGAGCAATTTATTCACCAAACATTATTAGACATTTAGCTGAGCCTAGTTTTTGAGCCTTGTATCATTTAGTCTGTGTGATGAAGTTATAAATGTAGATCTTTAGAAATAAATGCAGGTTTTGCTCATGAATTCAGCCTGTGGGAGGGGTTTAAATAGGAAAACTAAATCCTGTAGTTTTGCTCCTGCTGTGTTGTACATTTTAGGACGAAGGCTCTTATTTTTTTTAAAAAGTCTCTTTCTTTTTGATTCTGATCAAATGAGGCGGCATGTTAGTAAGTTATAGAATTGGATTTGTGTTTTATTTTCTCTGTTTCAAGATCCGCCTTGTTGTTGTCATCGTGTGTTTAGCTCGTTCAGTGTCGGTGTGTCACCTGGGAAACTGCCAAACTGCCAAACCTCAATACGGTTTGTGACAGTCACCGTGCACCCCAGCACATCTCGATCACCTGGAGGGCAGGAATGAAGTGCAGCTTTGAAAATTAGCATTAGTGGATCTTTTACCCCCATTCTCCTCAAATGAGAGCGAGGCCATTAACATTTGTGTGTTTTCATTATGTAAATGGTGTTAACACATACTCACAAATTGCCAACAGGAAAGCAATAATTTTCTCCCAGTGATCATAATGTGTCCAAGTGCATCGTCTTGATTATGACACGCTAATTACATATTGCCTCGTCTCTTTCTCTCTCTCTCTCTGTCTCTCTCGCCCTACAGATTCAGAAAAACCAAGGATCTTTAATAGTAAGTTTTATTGCAGTGGAATAAGAAGCTAGAGGTTTACAACTCTCTGTTACTCTTGGTTGACTCTCTCATTTAAAATAATAATAAATAAAAAAAAAAACATCAAATTGCATTTTTGCAGAAAAATATTGGATCATTCTTAAACTGCTGGTATGACATTAGGTGCCATTATAGAATAATAAAAACATTCAGAAGCTGAATGGTGGCTTTGCCTGAGCTCACTGAATTTGATTAATCTAGGTAGATACTTTTTTTTTTTAATATCACACTATTGATTTTCTCCATTGCCAAGAAATTCCATGCACGCTAACATGTTTTTTCTCCCCCTGCTTCTCCTCTTCCAGCCTCTCCAGTTACTGCAATGCATTGTTGATGAGGTGAGTCGTCGTCTTATGTGCTTTTGCATCTAAAGTCAGCCCTAATGGCCCGGAAAGCTTATATTTTGTTTCCTAATGAAGCAAACCACTCAGGCGGCTTTGCTCCCCATTCACTCAACCCTTCACCCTACGCGACTGCCTCAGGCAATACACATATGCACATGCACATTACTGTTGAGGTTGGACCTGTCATGAGTAACACGTACACACAAAGCACAGCTCTGAATTCTGTGTACTAGTGTATGCAAAAATGTGTTTAACCAGGTTTTCTCT
>VUQR01035728.1:40180-62397 GCA_015108515.1 Hemichromis elongatus
TTTTGTGTGATTAAAAAAAAAAAAAAAAAAAAGTCAGAAGACTCACAGGAGCATCAAACCAAAGAATCAAAGAGACTGACAATGATGCACGCACAGTGAAGACCACAGCGGCTGATTAGCCATCCAATAAAGTTTTATTTAATTTTATTTTTTGCGCCGAAGCAAAAGGATGTCAGAGATGGATAAGATGTAGTAATAACTTTATAAGAATTTATTTAAGCCAACGGATCAATCTCCTCAGTGACAGTGTTCAGGTGCCTGTTCTCATCAAATTTCCACTTTCTAATACAAAATGCAAGCTTGGAAAAAATATCATAGTTACACCGAACCTTGTTCAAGTCTAACCTGAGCATTTTTTTTTATACATTGAGATACTGCTGTGCACAGAAATATGCATTACATATAAGCTCACACTGCGTGCATTTACATTATAAGCAGGAATAATAATCTTACCTCCCCTCTTCTTCTTTTAAGCTGGCTTCTTTGCTGATGTACAGTCAAAAATGGCTACACAGCATAAAGCGTTCCTGCAATGCCCCCTTCACCAGCTATATCGCACATTAAACATACAATGTCACTTGTCCTTAACTGCCTATAGATTGGCCGTAATTAATAATTAAATGCTTTCGGTTGTAATGGATTGACCTGGGCTGAACTGTTCATTAGTCAGCTAGACGTAGCCATCACTCAAACTATTTTTCTGTGCCCTTTCTCGTCTCCCCCTTGAGGCAAGAGAGATCTCATTGTTGTCCGCGCCTTACTGTCCCAGCTAGTGCAGTGCTTTGGAGGAAGAGACAAGAGGATAACCTCTCTCTGGACAGTTGACGCTGCATAGGTGAAATCTATCTGTTCCCACTTACGCTCGATTTAGACTTGTGAGTTGGGTCTTTGCAGAGTTGATGACATAAGCTACATAAAGTGGCTGGCATCGTTGCCATGGCTGTATGCGGTGCATTATGTGTTAATTATGTGTTTTACATGCAGCGAATAGAAACAAATGAAAAGCCTCGACTTTCTTCCCTCCGGGTCCCCGCTCTTTGTTGTTTTCTTTTTTTCTTTTTCTTTTTTTTCCCAAAGAAAACACATTTATGCAAGCAAGTTTTTCAATCCCTCATGTACATTCAGATAGTTTCAGCTCCCTCCAGGAATTTGCAGATTGTTTTGAGTCCTTAGGTTGTTACTATGATTATTGTTTCTTGTATTTAGGCAATGATAGTAATTCTCTTACTGACGTGTTCAAAAACTGCCAAAAAACTCACCAGAAATGAACAAGTGGACTCACCGGTTGTGAACAGGCCAGGTGCACATTAGGTTACGACGTGGGTTAGGTCATAGAGTTTTAGAGGCATTCGTGGCTATGCTGTGCCTACAGTGCAGATCTCCCACTGAAGCATAAATCCCCACTTGGATGTTCAGAGTCAGGTACAACTTGTAGAAACCCTTTTTATTTTTGTTTAATATGAACATAAACCCCAATAACTGGGCCGGGACACATCACATGGAGCAGTTGCTCTAATACAAAGGTGTTTTTAATTAGTCTAGACACACCTGACTCAACACTGTGGCAGGTGTGATAAATTACACCTGACTCCCTAGCATTTTGTAAATATTGCTTATTAGTTTATACTGTACTGTACATGAGAACCTTTTTTGGATATTGTGGGAAATTGAATGTTGCTTTATTGGCTGAATGAATATGTTCTTGTGAGTGGAGCTTTTAATGTTAGGTACAAATGTTTGTGGTTTGGCTTCCACTTCTCCATATTGTGAAACCTAAATTGAGGTATGCCCTCAACATATAGGCCAAATAAACAAATGATAACAATTAAAATTGCTGATTACCAGTGACTCTGTAGTGTAGCGGTTTACACATTTATCAAACACACAAAAGATTTGCTCCCCGGGAGGAGATGCAAATCCCTGAGAAGGTTGTGTGAGGAAGTAGCATGCAGCATAAAAATTTTCCAGATCATAAATCTGCTGTCTGAATAAGGGAGCAGCTGAAAGAAGCATTTACTTACACAGAGTGGTAGATGTAGTAGGAATTGTGGTTTCAGCTCAAGTAAAGGAGTTTATTTTTTTATTTTTTTTATTTAGCCAAGAAAATGGTTTTGACATTCACGAACAAAGAACACGTGGTCATCGTTGACAGCTTACCACACATTAAAGAAAACACATTTTTGACTTACCTAACATAACACTACATCAGCCCCATTTTATCTGGATTTCATTAATAAGGTTTTTTTTAATGCTTCAAAAAAAATTAGGCTAATTTTGGTCAATATTTGGAGAATGCCAAAATTTTCCCAACATTTATAAAACACACGAGGCTGAATCTCATGACACACTTGTACGTAAGACACGTAAAGGGGCATTTGCACTTCTGCACTCTGTGCTACGTTTATGTCATAAATGCAAACTGTTCTGATCATCAGCAAAAGTATAAATACTAGTTAAAGTAAAGTATAGATTAGGTGTACTTCATATTGAGCCTAAAGAGCGTTTTTATATATGTGTATACTGCTCAAAGAGAAATCAAAGGAACAATTGAACAATCTTAACTTTGATGTTTGATGCCCTCGGAGCTGTGATGATTTTGTTTCACTGATGTTTCATCACTTTATGCTCATCAGATGGCACAATGCACGGCAGTAAAGATATTCAACTAGAATGTGTGTTTTAAGTGTTCCCTTAATTTTTATTTTATCGTGCTCGTCCCCCATTTAAATGCAACATACTTTCATTTTTGGAAATCCTTGTTATGAGTGCATGGTAGAGAAACAACACGCTCACCCCGCTCAGCCAGGGTCTTGAATTAGAAGTTCGCTGCAGTTGTTTCCGCCATCTGTAAGCTGTCCTCCCTCATTAATGTGCCTCTCTCCTCTGTTTGTTGAATAGCAAGTGGCTCCACTAATAAAGAACTCCCACTTTATTTTCAAGCCTGTAATTACTGATCTAATTTTGCCTAATAATTGCTTCATGGCAATGACATGTATATTTACTTGTACCCTTGTACCCTCGTAGTGTGTGTTCTGTCTCCTAGTGGTGCACATTGACAACCAGAGGACTAATTCACGCAGACTAGCCACTTTCATCAGCCTGCCTGTCTTTTGTGCCATCGCCTGCTGCCACATCAAAGCTGCAGCAGTGTTCCTCTCAGGTGGAAACATGAATACATGCATAAATGTGCATGTTTATATCTGCATGCAGATTTTTGCAGAAATTTTGCATCAGATTTAGCCTACACGACACATACATTAGTTGTATAGTCAAGACTTTGTGTGTGTGGTGCACCTAATTGATTGTTGCTTTGCCTTCCTGTGTTCACCAAAATATAGCGATAGCAAATTATTTGGTGCTCTGTCTCTCTAAGCAGTGTAAACTGACGTTTGTGGGTTTTGGTGCTCAAGGGCATTTGTTTGTGCACACGTGTGTGTGTGTGTGTTTGTGTATGTGTGCGATATGATATATTGCTCAACCAAGCAGCGGCAGAACTGTGAAGTGCAGTGAGATTAGAAGGAATCCATTCCTTTGTTAATTTAAATGGGTTCATGCATCATGCTTTGCGGGAGCCTGCCGATCAAAGCATTAAGGAATGGCGAACACTGCCCAGAGGTGTTTTTAATGGCACAGCAGGGCTTCAGATGTAAAGAGGTTTAATTCTTTGCATTTGAGTGAATGCATGGTCTTGGACCTGGGCTGTATGAGTTTTGTGCATATCTGAGTAGTTGATTTATATAATTTCTAATGACCTCTTTGCATCATCTCTGTATGTCGCTGCACTACATGTTACACCTACAGCGTCTACCGATCTTACACACAGTTTGTTGTGCTGGGATGCAGTATGTAAAATTTTAGAGTTACCGATACCAGCATCTTTCAAATGTATCTACTAGAAAAACTGCATTGTTGTTAATTTCACGCAGTTTCATACTTGGCTTTTCGCTTGAGTTCACTGGTTTTATTGGAAACAAAGTGAATATTCATTTAGCAAGGCTGTTGCTGTACAGTGATTTAGACTTTTTCTCCAAGTATGTCATGTGTAAAAATGATAATATACATTGTTGGGAGGTTTTCGTGCCAGCAGCCAAAGGCAGGGATAAAGCAAGAGTGGGAAAGTGGATGGAGTAATGAGGTTAAGGTCTGTAATGGAGGGTCAGTCGGGCACAGCTGTTCTACATGACACGGTTCATAGAACTTCGATTGACAACAGGCAGCAGGCCTCACACACTCAGACACACACACACACACACACACAGGGATTCATGCTCAGATGGCTTCAAAGTTTTTGACATCCTCTAATGTCAACATAACCATAACTTTATCTTAAACGTATCCTTATACTAATCCTAAAGCATAGCATTGCTTTTGCTATTGATTATATCAGTGTAGGTAAAAGATTCATAGAAAATTATATGTTTGAAAAAATTGGTAAATAAAGCTCAGACTCTTTATTGAAGACTGATGAATCTATGGGCTGCAATGCACAAACAGACAGAGTTGCTAATTAGTCCTGGAACACTACAGTTTCACCTCCCAAACCCACACAGCAAGACATATTTTCCAGATATTAAAATGCTTCAAGTAATGAAAACACACACGAGGCTTCATCTCTGCTGACTCTGTGTCATCATCCACCTGTTAGTGAAAGTGGTGTTCTCCTAACGTTAATCCTTGTTAAAATATGTAAGTTATTGGAAAAAAAAATCATCACTATACAGTAGTGATGAAGAGGTAACTTAGATATAGAGACAACAGTTTTATCCGCCTGAGTGGACTGATTTAGTTTTTTAACAGCTTATATGTTTGTTCCATTGCAGCCTCAGAATTTACTGCTTTTAAAAGATGTGTTAAATATCCAACAGTAGAATTTAAAAGAATGTCAAAATGTCTGTAAGTTTGAGAAAATATTCAAAAACATTGCAGTTGAAAGATTCAAAGATGTTAGACAATATAAGTAATAACCAGAGAAGTTTAATTTTAGGGCTGGGGATTAAAAAATTTAATCTAATTATTTAGAGGCTTTGATTAATCACATTTAATCGCACAAGAAAATTTGCCCCAAACCACAAATGTTTTTTAATTTAAAAGGGTTTTAGTGGTCGACAGAATCAAATAATAGACACGGACATTATTATTGTAAACTCAAGCTCTTTTAATTTCTGGAAAGAAAAAAAAGGCATTTAAACTGCATTTTAATTCAAAACAGAGAAACAAAAATATTATCCCTGGCCCAAATCAGGCAGACTTAAAAATAAAGTACTATTTTAAGTACTTTAACTACATTTTCAAAATGGTATTGTCTTTAAATAATAATAATAATAATAATTTCAACATAAAATGCAGTTTTTCTTCTTAAATAATAAGGCAGAAACATAAAAGGTTATTTGAACAGCTTCACCTTTAAACTCTGAGTAACCGTAGCCAACATTATTTTGTACATTAGGCTAAAACAGTGTGATCACCAAACATTTTAGTGCAAAAAATAACAAACCCATTGGAATACCTCGATGCTTATTTACTGTCTGTCTCTTTCAGCCAGTTACTTGGACAAACTAGCATGTTCACATTTTCAGAGCTCAGGGCAGCTCTCTTTTTTGTTACTATGTGACCTGCAAGTGAGAAAGTCTGTCACATGGGACAGAAGTGGCAGGACTAATCAAATACTTGCGGGAGACCACTGCAGCATGCAGTCTGTCTCGCTGATGGTTGATTCTGCTCTATACAAACTCAGGGCCCTGTTACACAGGACTTCCTCATCTGAATCCGAGACAGTAAAGAGAGGACGCTCTTTGTCTTTGCTGGCTCCTTTGTGGTGGCATCTTTACACTGTTCCTGCAGCAGGGCCTCAAGGCTGGTCCAAACCTCTTCTCACTCTCCCCTTTCGAGACACTTTAAATCCTTAAAGCGTGGGTCAACCGCAGTAGCTATCTTGAGCCACTGATGGTTGAGTGTAGCTACATGTTGGAATGGCTCCTTTGTCAAGGCAGTCTTAAATTTCACCATGTAGTATGAGTCACGAGACCTCCATGGTGTGATGCAGGTGGGAGAACGCAGATAAAACCACTCAACATGAGACATATGTCTTACCTCCAACAAGCTCAGTCACAAACCTGTAGCAGACGGTTCAAGAAAGTAATTATTAATCCACACACTGTCAACTACAGAGCTTTTTGAAGAAACGGTAACAATAATTTTAAAAAAGCAGTTTTATTCACCTGCATGGCTCAAGGACAGTCGGCAGCTTTTGGAGTCTTACCAGCTTTGATGGAGTTAAAATGACTACCTTGTGCTTTTGTTTGTCTAAAGCAGCAAAAACAGCCTCTTGAATAGACGAGAAACCGTATCCAGCGTTGAATTCCACTGTGTGGAAACATCCTGTATGAGTGGCTCTTTTGTTGCCCCAGTCTTGTTTGCTCCTGGTGTAGTTCCTCCATATTAGCAGGGCTGTCTGTAATGCATCTAATTTTGCTTGCTTTTCAGTGTCATAAAGCATCATCTGACACTAACTGTAGCAAATTTTCTAACCCCTATCTTCTACTACTGATAGTCCAGAACAATCCATTTTGCAAGAGACTTTGTAAGTTTGTCCAATGTTACTTACTAATTTTGGTCCTGAAGCCAGTTATTTCATGAAGTTTGGGCTGCCGGCACCTTTTGTTGGTACTCAGTGCTCCCACGGTTTCTGTTCTCACTGCAACATGTTTTGCGTTTAGACTGGACCATAAGGTTGAAGTGCTTTGGTGGAATGCAGACTCCTTTTTGCACAGTTTGCACAAAACCACCCTTGTATCAAGGCTTCTGTCGGGTAGTCTTTTGAAATGAAATTTCTCTCTGATCAGTCTTAGCAATGTGCTTTCTTCTGATTCTTCCATTTTTGTAGTTGTGTGCCTCAGTGCAATCGGTATACCAGGAAATGGTGCACTGACAAAGGTTCCCCTTTGCTTTGAATGCAAAGTCCGATTAAATGCATTATTTTTTTTGCGTTATTTTTTCAAATTAATTAATCGCAATTAACGTATAAAATTCCCATCCCTAGTTTTTAGTGGTTTTTTTATGAAATATTAAATATAAAACTTACAGAAAACTGTTGTTTGGTTCTAAGTTTCAGTTATTTCGTCAGTGTGATATGCTTTTTCAAGTTTACATTTCAATCATTAAATATTGAAATAAAAAATATTTCCCTGGAACAGAAGCCTGCGATGATAAAAGTGAGGTGAACTGCACAAATGATTTGGCTACATTGTCTATAAAGTAAAAGAGTAAAAAAAAAACAAAAAAAAAACTCCACAATGTCAAAAATACTGAATAATCTTTCAGAAATTTCTCCTACATAAATCCTTAAATGCTACAAATTAAAAATATTATCCTAGTGGCTTCAAAGAGCTTTAAAACCCCTTTGTTACCATAACATCTTTGTGTCCATGTGCACCTTTAGAGATATCTGCTAATATAATAAAACATGATAACATTTTTGCATTCTCCCACCACCGTAACACTCATTTTACTGTTATACTTTAAAATGGGTTTATATAGTCAATTTTTTCCCCCACCAGACTGACGTTAAACATACTGTGTGCCAGCAGATACGTCCACAGCTGTTCACCTGGCAGGTGCAGAGAAAATAAAAAGTCGAAAAAAGTTTCTGTTTTGCACCATTTGGTTGCTGCTATAACCATCAAACAGAATATCTGTCCTGTTAAGAGCACTTGTTTTTAAAAGGTGACTCTTAATTAGTTGTTGGGGTGTGGCGAGGGACCAAATATATAGCTGTTTCCTTTAATGGGTTTTCCCTTTGGTTGGATGATCTTCTCACTGAGATCAAAATCTTGTCTTATTCGACCTGTTTCTGTACTGGGCTTTGTACAACCATGGCGGTAGATAGCCTGAGCCTTACCAGCTTTAATATGCAACACTTTCTCTTATATTAACATTTTTACCTGGTAGCTCGTCACATTTGTTGATTAGATGACCCAACCAGAGAAACTCCAATGGTGCAACACATTTATTACAATTTGACAGGCACTGAAGTGCTTTTTGTTGAAGAGAAGCGCTGAATTTAGGATCCCTAAATAGGGTTAGTTGGGTTTTTTGTGTTTTTTAAGAGAAAAAAAAGATTTGTACAGTTTTGAAAGCAGTGATCTGTTAACATGACACTGCATGAAAACATTATTGTTATTAAAATCAGTGAATAATGATGACAAATAATCTTAATAATCTTGTAGTCCTAAGTATGAGCACTTATTCAGCTAGAGCGTCTTTGAAATGTTGTGTTTGAGGAATGAAGCCTGTAGAGCCTTTTTCTAGCAGCATCAGCACTTTCGCCCACGTGGCAGATTTAGTGTTTTTCTGTTGCTGCTGGTTATGCTAAATGCCGGACACGGTCAAATAATTTCTGTTTTTCTTCAGGTTTCGTGTTTTTCTTATTTCAATTTTCAGTGACAAAACATTTCTGCTAAAACCTAGACCACAACTCGTCCCCTCGCCAGATTTTCAGGAGACAAATAGAAAAAAAAAAAATCCAATGTTATTTCTGAGAGCAGACCGCAAGCATTAAATGTGTGAATATTTTCTGCGTCACACATTGTTAGAGAATGACAATAACACAATAAAATCAAGGTCGGTTGTCTCTGTCAGCAGCGCTTTTCAAATAATGGGGCACGTCATAAAGCTGTAAAATATGCATTGAGTTGAACCTAAATTCAGCTTCCTGATGCTATTGTATGTAGCTTTTATTTAAATTAAATTCAACTTGGGTTGTTTTTTAACATTCCAAATGTTTAAAAAATTGTGAAGTGTAGGGCATGAACCTTTTTTTTTCAGCTTCTCAGGTAGGGGGCGTGCCAATAAAAGTTTGATAATACATACAGAGCAGTGTGACATCATCACACCAGGTTTCATTTGTGCTTTTTACGCATTTCAGAAATAGAAAAAAAAAATAACCTTACAAAACAAAAATGTGTTCTGTGAGCACATGTCATCTCTCGGTTTATTTGTCATCATCGGTCATAACACGAGTCACTTTTTAGGATTTGTTAAAAAAATTAAATTTTCCTTTAACAAGTCTCAGCTTTCATCTCATATCTTGGTTTAGTAATTTCAGCCAACCTTGACTGTGACAACTCTGGTCTTAGTTTTAATATATCCCTGCTGATGTGAGGAAAATGTTTGCTGTTTTTGTTTTCTTCAGTAGGTCAAAAACTGTCCTTCTGTGTTTACAGGATCCTCCAGTTCTTCCTGTCAGCCAGTTTAGTGAAAAGTTTGTTCACTTCATCACTCAATGGTGAGTTATTTGTTTAAATGATCTGTTTATAGAAATTGAAGCACTAGATTAATTATTTGGAAAAAATAGATGTGTGTATGTGTATTCAACAGCTATTGAGTGTGTAGTCCTTTAATTTGTAAGTTTGGTTTGTACTATCTTTAAATGTTTGCCATGGTCAAACATAAAAGGACTTTTTGTTTTATTTGACGTATTGCTGTAGATGAATCAAAAGTATAATGGTGTAATAGCCTAATGGAAATAAACTGCATTAGTGTTAATGCATTGTGGTTAAAATAGCTATTAGCTCTGCGCTCCTGTGTTTGAATAGAAAGCTTTTCTTTATTTATGAGGAAGTATGGATTTATCTAATGCGTCAGGACACAGAAAATGTTTACCCTGCATTTGCTTGTGATTAATTTGCCTCTTGTAACCTTTACAGTTAGACAAACATCTACATACACACCCTAACCACATGTGTGTATGTGTGTGTTCAGCACTCACAAGCTGATTATACCAGCTGCTGTTTGTCCCCGATGGCTGTTGCATTTACTTAAACAGGGCATTTCTCTCTCAGGACCGAAGTACTCCGCCCTGGCTGCGTTCAGTGGTGGTTCTATCCTCTCCCCGTCTGTTCCTAGACGGTCATGATGCTTTCAAAGCCATGCTTTAGCAAGTTACCTGACTCCACATCTCACACGATGAAGGACGCTTTCAGAAAAAAAACACAATACCCCCCTAATCTGTCTGAAAGAAATGCACTGGGTTGTAAGGGAATTAAACTCTTGCTTTTAATTTCTGTAGCGCGAAGAGTTTAGTTTCAAGCCTTCCTCCTTTTTAGTATTCGTTTATAAATAAAATTAGGCATGAATTGTAAGTTAGAACTAAAAATCATCTCTCAGGCACTTAGAAACTCAATTTTAATAGTGTCTGGCTTTAAGCTGTTGAATTCCTCTTTTCAGCATGAGGCGGAACCCCAAGGAGAGACCTGCACCCAATAACCTCATGGTAAGTTAAACCAAACCTTCTATTGAACACTTCCAAGGACTTCAAAAATATAGGTTTTGAATAAATGTGTACAGAGAATGATCATATTCATGCATTCCAATAAAAATTCAATTAAAGATAATTTTATTATCTCTGTAGCTTTTGGAATATGCAGTTGTATTTTCTGCAATGATTGAGGTGTTTCAGGTCAAGGACCCTCCAACTTAGCATTGATGTGAGGAAACGACAGTAATGAACTTTTTGCTTCGGATAAACAGTGTCAGAAAGAGGTCAGCCAGAAACCTTGAGGAAGGATTGAGACCTACTCCAGGAATAAATCATTTATTTCACTCTGCTGGAGTCGGTGTGAATAAATCAGGCCTAGCTGTTGTTCAAGAGTCGCATCATTCAGGTTGACAAAATCAAGTTTTAAATTTGACCAGATGACAAAAGAAAATTATTTTAGAAACTGTAAGTGTGTGTGCGTGTGTGTGTGCGTGTGTGTGTGCGTGTGTGTGTGTGTCTGTGTGCATAAATCATTAGCGTTCCAACACTTTGTAGTTCGTCCCTTTTGCAAAATTTTAAAAAATCACTTGGTCAGTTTCCCATGTTGTTATAAATTACATTTACCTTTCACTCATCTGCATGCACACTTACCATTTACAACAATATTATCGCTGCTCATTCAGGCTACATTAAGACACAGATCCCTTTGGGGTTGCATAAGGCCGAGCATCCTGCGTAAAAATTGCTACATTGAAGATGTTGAGCTTCCCACTTTTGAATAAGGGAGTAGCTAAAGGAAGCTTTTTTTCTGGCTGCTCAACTTGCCTTTGGCATACTGTAGGTAATATTTTTACACTAAAATGTTGAGATTTCTTGAATTCTGTTGGAAACAAATTGACATAATCCAGGAATCAAGCTTGGCGGTGAACAACAGCAGCAACAAATTAATTACCAGCATTTCTGTTAATGCTGAAAGGTCAGTGACTCTGCTGTAGTATATCAATAAGGGACAGGCAAACAAGCCAAGTCGAATGGCTCCCTCCATTTGTGAACCTGATGATTGTCTTTAGTCCTAGCATTAGCACACAAAACTGTCAGTTTGTAAAAACTGCCTTTTAAGAGTTTTAACACTCTGGGTTTTCTGCTCGGATCAAGGACGCTGACAGTTGTGTCCCGAGAGAGGTGAGGGCTAAAGGTTTTTGATGTGGGGATGGCGAGCTGGAGAGGGTAAATGCAGAGCTGCTAACAGATTGCATGTTCTCAGTCTCACGCTAGAAAGAAGGAAGTGTTGGCTGTACAGGGATTTCATGCTTCCATCCAAAAATGAAGCTTAGCTTAATGTTTTTCTGCTGCTCAGATCATTTGGCTGTTATGTGAGCCCAACTTTTATCATTTTTCTGGCTCAAAGGCAGATTTAGTTGGATATTTTTGATTTATTTTCCTGTTTGCCTGAATGCATAGTTGGCACATCCTTTGATTTGTCATTTTTCATTCACAGGAAGATTTTTTACAGTCTTTTGTAGTTTTCAAATTTTCGTCTTTTAATATTTCTTTCAACAGAGTATTTGACGAAAAGGGTTGCATTAAATATCAGATTCTTGTCAGACATTACCTTTACATTACGTTTTAACCTGCCTGGGTGAGCACTCTGTTCTCATTGGCTACAGGGTGTCCATAAGTCCTTGATAAAAGACACCTACTAAAGGTGTAGTCGCAGGTTTGACTGTCAAAGTTTAGTTAATTTGACTAGTGTGAATAATTGACTCGTGTTTTCCAAGCGTGCTTTTCGAGTGTGCCAATGCGTGTGAAAAAGAGAGACAAACCAAAGCGTACTAAGATTGTCGGACAGCGTAAGCACAGGCTAGCATTGGAGCGGGGAGGCGGGTCAGTCGTGTTCGGGGACGGTACAAGGCAATCATCCCTGTACGAGTACACCCTCAGTAGTTGTCCTTGAAACTGTCTCTTAAATCAGTGCGCTGGCTCAGTCATTATCTTAAGTAAGTGTAGCAATAAGCACAAAACCTTTTCTACTTCACATTGAGGGGCTAACATCCAGTTTAGATCCAAATTATTATCATCAAAGTAAAATGACATTTATCTTTAATAAGTTGTTATAGAATCAAAATTACCAAAAATGGTTAATTTATTCCTGTTGCTAGGTGGCTGCTATGCAGGCTAATGATGTCATGGTGTCTGACGTAGATACAGATACATTTAGAGGCCTACGATGTACCTGTGTGGCAGGTTTGCTAGCTTAGCTCCCGATAGTGTACGAGGAGAAACAAACACACAGACAGTTTTTTGGTGTATTACTGTAAAATGAAAAAAGTCATGATATTGGTGGTAAACGTAATATTAGAATTGGGATTTGTTTTTTTCCTTGTTCTTTGTTTCCGATGCACATACAGGGAAGAGTCAAGAAATAATTGTTTGCCAAAAAATGCTGGTCAATAATGGCTGCAAATGATGCAGGAATTAAAGAGCCAGTTCCTTTGTATGTTTTCCTTTGACCTCAATTTACCTACTGTATTTTCCTGTGTAATAATTAAAATAGTCAAAGTATAATAATGTTTTGCTTGGTGAGGGTAGTTTTGATTTGGGCCATTAAGAATGAATTGGAACTCCAAGGAAGATGCTGATGGCAGGTGTCCGTATCCTTTACTGTTCAGAGGAAAAACTAAACGTCTCTTTGTTCAATCAAGTATTTATGCGTGCAGCGTGTCTTTAAGAACAAGAAATCATATTTGTTTCATAGTTTAAAAACATTATTCTCTCCACTTGTGAGGTTGAAGTGTTTTTCTAATTTTTCATTTGTTTTGTCTTTTTAGTGTTTGTTGAGGCTTTTCAGCATTAACACGTTTTTCTATTATGTCAGTCACTTAGTGCTTTTTTCCCCTTCTGTGTTTTTTGGGGGGGATGGTTGTAACTCACTTTCCTCCCTGTTCCTGTCAATGTTTCTTCTTTGTCACTCTCCTCCTGTATCCCTACTGTGCCCCACTTCTTTCATATTCATACTGTGATCCTTGTGCTCCTTTTTAAATTTTCACAGTTCTCCGTTTTCTATATTTGTCTCGCTCCATCCCACTCATCTTTCCTTTACCTATATTTTGTCCTCCTGTAGGCCTTTCATTTCTTTCTGTGCCCATGATGAACTGAGATATAAGGTCATGGTTGCCTGCCTTTGTGACACCAGCCTGCTGATTGTCTTTCTCTTTTCTCTTCTTTAGTCCCTTTTTCCTCCCCATCTCTCATGCTGCCTCTCCATTCCCCAAGCCTCCTGAGTGCATTAAAACTCTTTGCCTATTCTATCTGTATGTTAATGCACCCAGCCATTGCTCCCCCCTTTCTCTTTTTTCTCTGCTCCACTATTTACTCTCACTTCTTATCTGTGGAAGGTAATGCAGGAGATGCACACAATAGTGTAGACACTGAACAAATAATGTTTTGTGACCATACAAAGTGACATAGTATCTCCAGTTTGCTCATCAGGTTTCAGCATGTGGTTTCTCTAATCACTGGTGTAGCTTTTACTTCATCATTGTCACTGGTATTTCGTCCCATTAGATGTTCTTAAAAAGGCTGCTGTTTGATTGCGTGCCTGCTCGTAGGTTATGTCCCCGAAGCTCGATTTATGTCTGTTATATACTTGATGCTGTGCGCATAAAACTGTCTGCTTCTATTAGTCAGCTTTATCATTACACAGTGTAAGAAAAAGCTTTTTAAATGGTTCATGCTATGATCCCAACATGACCAAAGGAAACGCACTGCTTTGATTACCGTACGAAGAAATAGGCAAAGTTAACAGAAGTTAACGGTAACAGAAGAAGTATAAGAGTGTCCTTCATTTTTATTATTATCTGGTGAACCGTAGGGCATGTTTTAAACACTATCAGTCAGCTGAGTGAAATTTCCCCTAATTACTCACTGGTCACTTTGTGTTCAGCTGCTCATTAATGCAAGCATCTAATCAGCAAAACACGCGGCAGAAACTCATGCATTCAGACATGTAGACATGGTCAAGGCGACCTGCCGAAGTTCAAACTGAGCATCAGAACGGTGTAAATGGTAAATGGACTGGTTCTTATATAGCGCTTCTCTACTCTACTCGAGGACTCAAAGCGCTTCTTAATAGCGTGCCTCACTCACACCCATTCATACTAACACTTTTTCCTTCATGTAAGTGCTTTCTATCTAAAATTCACACACACACATACACACACACTCATTCTCTGATGAATGGATCAGAGATCTTACCCAAGGATGCTTAGCAGGCAGACTGGTTACTGGATAACTGCTCTACCTTTCATCAGAACAGGCAAGAAAGTGACCTGGTTGGCAGTGCCAGACAGGCTCGTCTGTGTGTTTTGGAAACTGCTAATCTGCTGGGATTTTTCAGCATTTCCTTCTTACGATTTAGAGATGGAAGTACTTAGACTAAGGTCTGAAAAACAAAGTATCCAGTGAGCAACAATTCTCTGGGTAAAAATGCATTATTGATGTCAGAAAAGAATGGCCAGCGTGCTTCAAGCTGATAGGCTACAACAACTTAAATAACTATTTGTTTCAACCAAGGCATGCAGAAGAACATAAACGCACAACACATCAAACTTCGAAGCAAATAAACTACAGCAGCAGATTATTGTACCAGGAGCCACATGTTAACTAAGAACAGGAAACTGAGGATATTGTTTTACCAAAATTGGTCAATAAAAGATTGGAAAACTGTCGCCTGGTTTGAGGAGTCTCACTTTCTGTTGCGATGTTAGTATGGTAGGATCAGGACTTGGCTTAAACAACATGAAAGCATAGCTCCAACCTGCGTTGTATTAGGTTGGCATGTCAGTATGGATCAAAATCTGTGAGGAATCTTTCCAACACCTTGTTGGATCTATGCTGTGAACAATTAAAGCAGTTCTAAAGTTAAAATTTGGTCCAACTGAACACTAGCAAAGTGTAACTAATGTAGTGTCCGGTGGGAGGATGTTGAGAACAATAAGATAAATACTAAACAATATCAGTCTCACCCGGTGACAACAGTGGGTTGTAATTTAATACATTTATTTATTAATTAAGCAAATGGACTTGATGTAATAAACTCGGGCTGAGCAATCTTTCTTCTTTAGTTAGTAAACCACATGATGAGCCATCAGAGAGGCAAGTGAGCGTGTTTTTTCTGTCCTCATACTGATGCATCTTTCATTGTGGACACCCAATCCCGCCGTCATAAGCTGAGTCAGTTGAGGAGACTTTCCGTTGGCCCGCTCCCAGGACTTTGGCTGCAGGTATTTGGTGATGACCTGTCCGGTCTGTGGTTTCTTGCTTTTGGTTCTGGCCTGGCTTATTTACTAAGCTGTGAAGCAAGAAAAGAGTTGACTGAGGTTTTCAAGCATTTGCTTATTTCTGGTATTTCCACGGACACAATATCGTCGTCGTGTGAATCTGTTTCCCTGTTTTTATTTGGTTAATTTGTGCAAAGCGAGTGAAGAAAAACTAGAAGGATGATCCGCACAGCTTTATGTTGTTTGTTCGGGGTTTGATGGACATTTCATTTCTCCCTCCCCCTTCTCCCACTCCTTCGTTGTCCCTCGTTCCCCAGACAGCAGCAGCCTTCACGCAGCCTTTTAGCACCCTTGTCAAAGCAGTCCTCCTATTCTGCTTCTCTATTCATAGACGCACACACACACACGCACACAAATTTCATAGCCCCCTTTCAACCCCAGAGACACCAGATGAGCCCCTCAATTTTTTTCACAAAGGAACCCCCTCTTGTCTCTGACCGTCCTCAAATCTGGTTTGAACTTACGCACACACACACACACAGAACCACAAACGCACCACAAAGACAGGAAGACACTAAATAAACTACGTTAAAATCACAGTTTGACCATTCGAATGAAAAACAGTGGATGTTTGTGCTTTACTGTGTCTAATTAATAGTAATCTACCTACATCTACCTGGCTTCCCTCCACCTCCGCTTCCCTCGGTTTGCTCATTGACTTCTCTATATTTTAACTCACGTTAGACAGCAAGGAAAATGTGTTAACTGTAGTTGCATGCCTTGCACTTATCATGTGTGTTAAATCTTTGGGAACAGTTTTATTGTCTAAGGAATTGGCCTGTTAACGTTTACATTGTTGCATGTGCAAAAAGGATTTTCACATGCCCGCTTGTGTATCAAAGCACCTCTTTTCAGACATGCACTAAACCACCAGCGTCTCCACCTCCCTGAACTTTTCGGTCTCCACCTTCCCCTCCAAATGTTTTCACATTTCACCCTTGGGTGCTCAATGATGTAAACTCCATTTACACATACTCCAACTACAGTGCTTCAACTCAAGTCATTCAGACGTCGGCCAAGTCATTTTAAATGATGGCTGAAATCAGAGTTACATATAAATCAATATTTAGAGCTTGTATAATAAAATCAAAAGATGATCCTTTTTAGTGTAACATTTCCTGATTTGAACTTTTTGTTTAGGTGTTAAAAGAAGTTAGATAATAGTGAATGCTAGTGTTTAAATAAACATGCCAACTTAATTCAAAGTTAAATGGATGTTTGTACCATTGATGTGAGGATTAGAGAGCAAGCTATCGGTTCAAAATGTAAAGCTTTTTCATGCAAAATGTTCATTTGTACTGGACTCTTATTATTAGATTGTGTGAGAAATATCTAAGGCCTGGTCCACACATCGCCGGGTTTTTACAAAAACATATATCCGCCCCTGAAAAAACTTGCGTCCACACCACCTCATTGAAAAAATAAAAAAAAAAAACTCCGTCCACACGTATAAGGGCATTGTTAAGCACATTCATTGACATGCTAGACCTGTAGGTGGCAGTAGTTCCCCGTATCCTATCCAGTCAGGTTAACTTTTTGCCTCCCTGCTTATGTTCAACAAAACATGAAACATGTAAAAACAAACAAGCAAAAAGCGCTTGGACAATTGATAAAGCGAGCGCAGCTCTGAGGGCATCCATGCTGTAGTGCAAACACAGGTTGCAAACCTGACGTCAGCATTTGTGTCGCAGAAAGTGACGTCACGGATCCTAAAACTCCGGTTATGTCTGTCCACATGCAAACGCTGAAAACGGAGAAAACGCAGATCTTCACTTTGGCCGGAGTTTTTAAGAAGACCCGTTTTGGTGCCGCAAAACTGCGTTTCCGTGTGGATGACAGGCCGAACCGTAGAAAAATATCTTCGTTTTGGGAGATCCCCGGCTACTTGTGGACAGGGCATAATAGAGACCCCTCTGGTTTGTAAGTCATGGTGTGAGGCTTATTGTGCAGTGCATATAAAACTTCATTTCCCATGCATCTTCAGTTTTATCTGCCTGTTGTATTTAACGACACTGACGGGTGACTAGCTCTGAGTGTGAATCCTGGCTACTTGGTTGGAAACTAAACCATGAGACTGGCACTGCTTTGGTTTTTAAACATTATTTGGTAGATATTTGAAGAACAGCAGGTACTCTTAGAAGTAACCTTAAATATGTATATTATTATGTTTTGAGGTCACATGCCACTGTAACACTGTAGCTTTCTCTGGGAACTAAAATCAGTGCACACATGCGCGCACTGGCCAAAGGGAGCTAGTGATTAGCATTCAAATCTGTAAAGTCCCAGTTATTATACCTACCTCTTTACCCTTCTCTCTTACTCTCACTCACTCTCTCTCTCTCTTTCTCTCTCTCTCTCTCTCTCACACACACACACACACCTCTCTCTCTCACACACACACAGTGTTTTTTCCCAACACTATTCTAATGAGGTGATGACCAGTCTCTTGTTATAATTGCCTCAAACTCCTTTTAATTTCTTCTGAGCGTATTAATCATACATTGAGTTATTTAAAATCGCATAAATTAATCTTAGATTAAACAGACCCTTCAAAGGATTCAAACAATTAAAGAGTTAGGTAGTATTTCCCCTGGGTTTAGGCCATTTCTATTTGAGCGGAGCAGTTGCAGGTGATTATCCCAGTTTGATATGGCCTGACGGTGATTAATGCAACTTTTAAATGAGTCCTTCCCCCAGCTCACCTCTGTCCATGCTCTGCTACAGCAGAAAGTCAGACACCTTCAATGACCTGACTAAGAAGCACTGGTTCACTCTGTGTTTAGAAACTCTTCCCTCACAGGTTTCATACTTCCTTTAAGCTGCACAGAGTTTTAATTATTAGACAGCCGTGTAGAGGTGCACCAGAGCAAGTGCACGTGCAGTACATTCAAAATCACTTACGCCAGATTAACATAATGGTCGTTGTTGGTTATTGTAGGGTTTGTTTATTTTCTTAGGCATGTGAGCATGTCAGCAGCCCGGTAATAAACATTTTGTCTTCAAAAATATTATTTTGGATTTCCTGAAGTCTTGTGCTTTATTTTCACTTCTGCTCACAGCTCATAGACATGCTGCATGTGACAAAGACCTCAGTAAGGCTTTTAATTGGACTATCTGCTCTGGATCCTGTTGGTTCACATCCATTATATTTTTTGGAGGGGTCTAGCCCCTCAAACATGTTATTAAATTTATTTAGGATGCCTCAGTTGATATCAGATGCCAGTGACTTAATTTTGATATTTTAAGCCTAAGATAATGAGAAATATCCTTTAACAGACTGATCACCTCAGCATTTAAACACTGCTATAGCATGTAGTATTTAATATTGAACTGTAATTTTAGTCTTTTTTAAGGAAGCAGTTTTTTTCATTCTGTTTTTATAAAAGCCATTTTTGATGGATTTACTGCTACTTGGGAGAACACTGGTATGATCCCAGTCTGTCTTTGCATGTGATTGCTGTGCCCATGAAAAATAGTCCAACTCCTATCTGCGTGGCAGGAGAATATGATACAATCATATCTGCTGGCCAGATATAATTGTATCCAGCCAGCAGGCTTTACATTGTGAAGTGTACTGAGAGTACTTAGTATTTGAATTATTGCTGCATTCAAATGTGATAAAAGCCAAAGAGCATGATGGCACAGTGGTTAATGGTGTTTCCTCACAGTAAGAAGATTCTACACTATATCGATAAAAGTCCAGGTTCACATACTAATCATACCTATGGTAACTGCTCAGGCATAGAAACCCATGTTATGAAGCTCCTGCTGCACAGTGATTGTGCTGATGTTAATGCCAGGGGAGGTTCAGACTAGGGGTGGGTGGTATAAAAGGTGTACGATAGAAACGAAATGAATTTGGCCAACGGAAGAGATTTTACTATACCGCTGTACCGCGATAGGGCGTGTTAATGTGTCATCAAGCTGTGCCTGTTTTGGTTGAAAGCATTGCAGCGGCTGCAAGCAATTTAATCTGCAAATTATGCTGGGTGACGGTAATAGCCATGAGACGAGGCACGTTTTGGAATATGAGGAAAGCCAAAAACTGTGTTTCGTTTATTCATTAATGTTGAATTCTCTCGCAGCTGCTCTGCTCCCATGTTGTTGCAGTATATTAATGACTAACCTCGTATTGTGGATGGATTATTTCGGTTGTTCTCCTGACTGAAGTTTGGTCCGTTTACAGCATCCTGCCATGCGATTGCATTTGTCCCTAACCATCAGGAACCCTCACGTTAACTTTTATCGAGTGGAAAAAGTTAGCCTTCAACCTCCAGCTTCACTGTTTATCTTATACTAACATAGCTGTGTAGCTAGCGATCACGTAGCACATCATTATATACCAACCAGTCCAACTTCAGTAACCCTACAAACGCCACTGCTGTTTAGTTTTCTGTCTTCATTTATGTTAGAAGTGATAGCAGAGCTGTAGTTTGAATGTTTTCAGAAATCTCTCAGTCAGAACATGTTATATCATGTTTAGGTGGAAACTAGCGAGTTAACTTCCTTCTAACTCTGTTAAATTTAATAAACCCTTCTTTCATGGATGCCTGGTTGTTAAACTTAATTGTTACACCTGGTAAAGCAGCAACACTGATCATTTTGTTACTGTTTGTTGACTTTTGGACCTAAAGCAGGCAGAATTTTGGACCCAGATTACTCCACGAGGCTCCTGACTACGGTAGCCGTAATGTTCCGACAATCCATCAATCGGTGCGGCTTGTTAGCTTACCAAAGTTGTATTAAAACATTTTTGACAGATTTTTGAGCGCTGTGTACCACATAAAATCAGTTTGAGTCTGAAAAATACGGTATACAGAAGAAAAGAATATATGGCGATAATTATCGTTACCGCACATGCTTCAAATTATATCGCAATATGGATTTTAGGCCCTATCGCCCAGCCCTAGTTCAGACCTTTGCAAATGTTGACTCAGCAAAATTTTTCTGACTTTAACACACTATGCACCTCAGCACTCTGTAACATGATTTGTGCTACATGATGTACCACTTGGTGTCTGAGTTGCTCTGGTTACTAAACACTTTGACTTGTACAGCTGATCATGGGACATCTAGGAGGGGAAAAAGTGCACAGATTGCTTTGTTGCAGCAGTGACGTTCTACTACAGTAAACACACTCACATTCAGCAAGCTCTTTAGAGCAAGACATTCTTGTTTTCAAAGGATGCAATTAAGCACCCAACCATATCTGCATATCAAGCCGGCAGTCCGAGAGCGACGTGCTCTAATGAGGTGATATGGTACTATAAGGTCATTAAGATAAGATTGGGCCTGATTATTTTAAGACCTTGCATGTGAGATGGGGCAGGATTTTAGATTCAATTCTGGGGCCAATGACGAGAAGCCAATAAAGGAGAAATATACTCTCTCTTTCTAGTCCCTGTCAGTACACTTGCTGCAGCATTTTGGATTAATTGAAGACTTTTCAGGGAGTTTTTAGGGCATCCTGATAATAAAAAATCAGAGTAGTCAAGCCTAGAAGTGATCAACGCAAGAACTAGTGTTTCAGCGTCATTCTTAGAAAGAATATTTATATTTTAGAGATATTAGAAATATTAATAATTGTTTTAAAGCACCTTTCAAGACACCCAAGGACACTTAACAGTAGAATAAGACACATAGTAGAACAATGAGAAAACAAGGAACAATAAAAACACACAGGATAAAATAAACAAACGATGGCTTAGGATAGATAGGTTGATCATATTTAAGATTGAAGCATTAATTAATGGAAGAACGTCTTTGAGAAGAACTTCTGATATGAAGTACAGTACAGGATCCAGAGTCATATGTAATGAAGAAGTGAAATTATTAAAAAGATAATCGACTTCTTTGGGAGTAGCGTTCAGGTTGCCGGTCTAGTCTGAGTTGTTACAAGGCACTGACGATGATAACAGTGGGTGAATTATATCCTTAAACTCGGAGCATCTACTGTGATAAAATCTGTTTCCCACTGCTGTGTGATCCATTATTCTAAATATAAATGTTATTAGAAATGATCAGATTCTCTGTAGGTGGGCAGTTCAAAGACGTGTATGTTAGGTTAATGGGTGTAGATGTGGGAGTTGGTGGTTGTCTGTTTGTGTGTTAGCCCAGTGTTGACTACGGTTTATTCGCTCTCCTTGAAATTTTTGATGTTTAGTTTTATTTTGTGGACTTCGTGTGATGTCTTGTGTACACTATTTAGTTCTTTTTTCTTCATTTTAATCATAATTCATCTGTTTCTCGGGTCTGATGAGATATGATGACAGAAAAGAGGCTAAAAGAGTGCTATGAGAAGTACCTTCATCGAGGTCAAATTCCAGCAGATGTCTCTGGCCTTTCGGGTTAATTTTTAGAGCGGAGGTTGGAGAGCCTGATTTTAAAAACACTACTCGGGACTTCCTTCTTTATTTCTGTATCACTCCCTCTCTACTGAGGGAAGGAAGAATGATTGATGAGATGGGTATTCAGCACATAGGGGCACCCAGGAGCGTCCACTTCACCGTCTCATACTGACACACACACACATGCACGCTTACAATGATATGAGAGTAATTAACCTCAGACTGTGTTAACCCCAGCTGGCCATTAGAAGGACAACAGGATTGATGGGACTCCCC
>VUQR01035729.1:8937-21642 GCA_015108515.1 Hemichromis elongatus
AACACTGTGTTGGCAGCAAAGGCCAAAGTGGATGCAGCCTATCGGTATTCAAGGCAGCAGTAAGTGTACAGACCTCTTAAATCACAATAAATTCTTTATTAAAAAAAACATAACAAAAAACAATTAAAGTGTTATTCAATATGTCCCTAATTAAAGTTTTGTTAAATCACAGGAGCGTGGATCGTGTGAAGAGAGACGCACTTTACGCTGATGTCGTGCGGCTCATGAAGCAGCCCAGAGGAATATCCCGCATTGCTGTGCGCTCTGCAGATTACCTGGCTACTTCTCTACAAATGATCACTGAAAGTCTGACAAAGCGTCACAAACGCTCCATTAATGCCACAGGTGCGTAATTAAAAATGTTCATTTTATTTTTCTCATTTTAAATTTTACGTTTCTATACAGATATTCTTGTGTTAAAACCGATTCATACTCACTGGCTGTTTTATTCAGATTTTATCTCTCAGGAAAATCTGCAGGCCCTTGTTGATCTGACAGGCTGCTCTCCGCGTCACCGTGCCCCTTCTTGTAGGACAACACAAAATTTGCTTTTGTACCGCACTGCAAGCAGTGTGTGCAACAACAGGTGAGGCAGTGATGAAATAATCAGTTATCCCCATTTGGTGCCAAATATGATGCCTGGGATTTGGGGCTTCGTTGAGGATTTTTCCCCATGTTGTGTCACTTTTAAAAAGTAAAATATAGTATTCGTGTTTCTCTCATGTAGGGGAAACACCCGCTGGGGAGCCTCCAACATACCTTTTCTCCGCTGGCTCCCTGCTGAGTATGAGGATGGCACTTCTACACCTAAAGGCTGGACCCGTGAGCGTAGCGTGAATGGTCACATTCTTCCCCTGGTAATATCATCTTTACTGGAAACACTTCAAAATGCTCTAAATAAATATGTGCACCAATCCTTTGAACAATGCACTCATTTTCTACATCTTTATCTTCAGGTGAGAGAAGTGTCCAACCGCATTTTGGCAACAGCTAACGCTGATGTGGAGAGTGACCCAATCTACACGTTCCTGGTGACAATCTTTGCCCAGTTAACTGACCACGACCTGACCTTCACCCCTCAATCTCCTTCCATTGCCTCATTCAGTGACGGCATCGACTGTGGAAATAGTTGCGCACGCAGAGATCCCTGCTTCCCCATTGATGTCAGTATCATTGCATTATTCAGGGAGTCATATTTTTCATACAGTGTTAAATATCTGGGAACAGTTGTTGATTAAAAATTTTATTTTAAAGCACACTTTGAATTTGCATGCAAGAAGGGGCAGCAATGGTGTTTCCACATTGATAAAACCACAACGACTTTATTTCATCGTGCTTTTATTAAATCTGTTTTATCTTTTTCTTTCGTGTGATGGTTTGGATACGTATCTGTCACGAACAGAAGCTCACAAAACTAAATTGCTAAGTGGTCTAACAGGCTGATTGTTGAATCACAGCTGAAGCTAGCAACCTGTGACATCAGACAGTTACAGTTTCAATTTTTCTCGATAAGCCCTTTGCATAGTGAGTTTTAGTTTTTTCCTTCCAGACAGGTTTCAAATAGATTTATTGTAGCAGCCATTATTTAGATAAACAAAATTAAAGATTTTTTATTTGCTTAATATTATTATTATTTGTTTATTGAGTAGGACGATATGAAGCCCAAGTTATATTTAAACATCGCTTTTCAGTATCTTGTGCTGTGCGCAATTGTTGCCCTGTGGCTGTACTGAAAGTATGTATATGAGTAAATACGAATCACACTCAAGAAAAAAAATCCTACCAATGGTACAAATAAATTAACCTGAACCTAAACCTGTTGAAACCTGAATACAAATGCATGGAGAGTGAATGTTGAGTGTTTCTTGCCATCAAAACAGATTCCCGAAGGTGACCCCCGGTTTGGCAATAACTCTCAGGATGAGTGTCTGCCCTTCTTCCGCTCAGCACCAGCTTGTGGTTCCGGAAACACTGGCTACGACTTCGGGGCGAGCACTGTCCGCGAGCAGATGAACACTCTCACGTCCTTCCTCGATGCAGGGCAGGTCTACGGTTCAGACGACGCCAAAGCTCTCTCACTCCGGGACCTCACCACAGATCAGGGTTTTTTGAGGGTCAATGAAGCTTATAAAGACAGCGGTCGTGCGCTTCTGCCCTTCACTAACATGGGTGCAAACATGTGTGCCAGCAGAGCTCGGATTACCAATGATGCCAATGCTAAGGAGGTGCTTTGTTTTTTTGCTGGTGAGTATATACTGACATTCACCTGTCAGAAGGTACAGAGCTGAAAGGACTTTCCCGCCTAATTTCATGTGATTTTTTTAAGGTGATGAACGCTCCAATGAGAACATCGCATTGACCTCTCTGCACACGCTCCTGTTGCGTGAACACAACCGACTGGCCCATGCTCTGAGCTGCCTCAATCCACACTGGGATGGAGAGAAACTTTACCAGGAGGCTCGCAAGATCATGGGTGGCTATATGCAGGTTAGTGAGGAGCTAGGCTACCTCAAGTATGTTAACTATACTCAATGAAAATGTTAAATGCGGAGTTTCTTTTGGTCTTTTAGGTGATCACATTCAGAGACTTCTTACATCACATTGTTGGCCCAGACTTCATTGCCAAGCAGTTGTCCACCTACCCTGGTTATGATGAAAACGTGGATCCCGGCATCGCCAACGTGTTTGCCGTAGCTGCCTTCCGTTTTGCTCACCTGATGGTTCAGCCTTTCATTTTCCGTCTCAATGAAAAGTACGAGGATCACCCAGATTACCCCAGCCCACTGCTGCACAAAAGCTTCTTCGCACCATGGAGGGTCATCTTTGAAGGTAGAGCCTAAATCTTTAATTTCTTAGTCCTATCACCAAGAGAGTGAAGTTTTAGAAATATGATGATGTTGTGTGTTTCTCAGGTGGTGTGGACCCAATCATAAGAGGACTGGTGGGTCGCCAGGCCAAGCTGAACACTCAGCAGCACATGATGACTGATGAGCTGAGAGACAGGCTGTTTAAGTTCTCTGCTAAGATTGCAATGGATCTGGGTTCACTGAACATGCAGAGAGGAAGAGACCACGGGATCCCTGGTAATTATTTAATGTTTATATATTTTAACATATCTAATCTAAAGTGTCACATTTCAAAAACACTGACATATATTCAGTTATTACATTTTAGGAATTTAATTTAAATTCAAAATGCAATTTCCTTTTTCTTTATTTTTTGGACAAATCACAGCACGGAGATTGCCTCATTAAAAGTAGGCAGTGAGGACGGATATCATCAGCATTTCTTTTCATATTTCTGTTGATGACGCTCACTCGTAATTCCTAAAACCCAAAGTGAGATAGTGACTGGATAAATAAATTACTGGGCTATCATGGAAAAAATCTCAGAGCGACTCAGATTTCAAGTTCAGGGTTCATGTGTCTGGTCATAAAACTTCTTCTTGTAACTTATGATTAAAAATTCTTGAGTGAAACCTGTTTTTCCTCTCTGAGTGAGCCTAAGAATTTGTATCTTTGCTTTTGTTTCTGACAAGTGTCTTCCTAGGACCAGTTTTAAAGTCCTTACACTGGCACTATTTCAGCTTGATTTCAAAATCTGTTTACTTGTTTTTAAAGCGGTTCATCATTTCACTTCAGTACATATATCTCACATGCTGTAAGAGTATGTACCTGTACGGCAACAAACTTTTACCTGGACCAGTCTGTCAGATGATCTTAGAGTAGTTACGTAATTAACTAATTAATAAAATTAGGTTTGTTTGCAGATCTGTGTTGAACATGCACAGATAATTAACTATCCTAAACTGTGCTTGATGCTTTTCAGGCTACAACAAGTGGCGTAAGTTCTGTGGACTGTCACAGCCACAAAATGTTCACGAGCTGGCTGAAGTGCTGAATAACACAAATCTGGCCGAGAGGCTGCTGGAGCTCTATGGCACCCCTGACAACATTGATGTGTGGCTGGGAGGTGTGTCAGAGCCGTTTGTTCGTGGAGGAAAAGTGGGTCCCCTGTTTGCCTGCTTGATTGCAACTCAGTTCCAAAGGATCCGCCACGGAGACCGGTAAGAAAGAAAACAAAATCAGCCCATACTGTTGAGGCCCAGAGAGCTGTGTTAGCCTCACTGTTAAAGTTAGTCTTTAAACTTAAAAAACAAAAAAAAAACACTTTCCCATTTTAGACTTTGGTGGGAGAATGATGGTGTTTTCACTGAAGCTCAGAAGAGGTCACTGAGGAACACATCACTGGCCCGTATAATCTGCGACAACACTGGTATCACTGAAGTCCCCGAAAAACCCTTCTTGTACCGGCCTCGAGGGTCTGGCTACACCCAGTGCAATGACATCCCTGCCTTTGACCTCAACCCATGGAAGGAGGGTGGTGAGTTCATGATCTCAAAATAAGATCAACACAACAATCAGTCTCTTTAAATTATGATTATCTGAGAAATAATGATAATTTTCCTTTTTAATTTATTTAGCACAAGGCCCAGGACCAAATCCAATACCAGAAGGTAACTCTACTGCTTCCACTAATTCCAGCCTATGTTAATATAAACATTTCAACCATACTGACTTTCATCTTTTTTTCTCGCACCAGGCCGAGCTGGGCCTCCAGGACCTCCAGGTAAACCTACCACTTCTTGTTCTATTGTCCATGTATATTTAAGTTTATATAAAAGTATTACTTGTAGCTGTATTAGAAACATTCTTTTGTTGTAAACACGCTCATGTCTGTTTTTCACAAACAGGACCACCTGGCCCCCCTGGCCCCCCTGGCCCCCCTGGCAACCAAAATAACGTTGCTTTCTCAGTGCGGCTAGGCAGCAGCCTCCCCAAAGCTGGTTCTCCAATCATTTTCCATGATGTGATCTATAATGGACAGAACAGCTATGACACTGAGAACGGGATCTTCACATGTGAGCACCCAGGTGTTTATGAGTTTGAGTTCAGCCTTACAGTCTTCCAGGATGCTGCCAGTGTGGATCTGCTGCGCAACGGGCAGCTGATTCTGCACTCATACACCACAAAGCATACCGGTTACCTGGTGGCCAGTGGAAGCATTAATGTTCAGCTAAACACGGGCGACAAGGTCTGGCTGGTTGCTCACCAGAGCGCTAATGGTATCACTAGTAACAGCTACTTCAACGGGCATCTGCTGTTTGAAGTGGAAGGTGTCCATTAATGCAGGACAGTCTCAAAACCACTAAACAAAAGCATTTTTTCCTACTTTTTCCCTCTAATTTGGATCTTTTGCTGCCTCTAGTATATGATAATCATTCATTAGTACTTAATGAAGATTGGCGTCAACCAAGTCTAAAGCAATTAAAGTCAAAATGAACAAATGTGAACCTGTGAAAATAGCACAATGATTACAATTTTGCATTGTTTAACTTTTTTAAAGCCTTGTATTAAATTGAGGAATATGCGTAATGCACTGAACACCTGCACAGGTAATACCAGATGAATACGTTTATTTTGATGATTAATTTTGATCGTGAAAGATTTGTTCAATGTTCTTTTCAATTGGTAAATCTTTTGTCTTGTAAATTCCTAAGATTTAATCGTTTTCTTGCATTTCATAATAAGGAAATAATCAAGATTTGTATAAGAGAAATTTAAATAAAATTGTGGGTTTGATCATTTGTTATAAGACATACATTTGAGTAAATCAATCTCTGTTTTCTGAGTGTTATTTATGATTATAGTTTATAGCTCCTTTTCTCTTCTCAAACCTCTGAAAATCCCAACTGAATGCTCCCATGCTGACCAGGAGATGGCGCTGTCGTACAGGTTTTCAATTACAACAAAGTAGAAGCGAAACCTCTTTAACTTAATGTACAAGACATTAAAAGAATTTAAATGTTAATTTGTTCTTTTTAATAAAATATATAAATTAGTTTAATCTTGGATTTAAACTGTTTTAAAGTTTTATTAGAAGAAAAAAACGAAGCAGGTTTATCATTTCAAGATGTTTAACGAGAACGGAAAAAATAATAACGTAAAATGTGTTGAAGAGGTATTTCTCCCCATGTGACTCTGACAGGATGAATCAGGTTCAGTAGTTGGTAACTCGTCACCAAAGCAAAGTTTCTCTTATTGCAAAGATAATTATCTAAACTGTTACAGTGTTTTAAAATCGTGCTGGCACAAAGTGGGTCTCATTCAAGAAAGAGGAGAGTTTGCTTTACAGGCTCGTGTCAGAAAAGCCAAAAAACAGGTACAAATAAAGAACTGCAGTCTGATGTTAAAATACGAGATACCTTGCGCAGTTCATTTAAATAAATCACGTCACCACTTAGAAGTGACACTGTGTGTTACATTGTGAAACTTTTCGTTGAGATTTTTAAAAGCACGAGTCTTTTGTTTTACATTTACCTCACCGCACAGCTTTCTAACAGTTCTTTTTTCAAATTCAAAGAAAACACACTGTTTACAGTAATTAGTGAGTAGGCAGGGATATGGTTCATCCATTTATTTATTTATTTTTTCTTATTGCTTGCTGCTTCACTGAAGGAATTTTAAACATTCTTTATTTAATGCTAAATGCCAGACTCGTCGCGTTTTGTGCTACTGCAAGTCAAAACAACATATCTGCATTGTAGGTGAAAAGTTTGCAGAGCAGATGGTAAACTGCCCTCACATCATGAATCCAATTTGCAGGAAAACCCAAACGTGTATTTTTTTTCAACCAGACAGCCTTTAACAGTCATGGAGATTTATTCAGAGCTTGTTTTGAAAGTATGGACTGATTTCTCTCTTCCATTTGCTTCGTAATATAAGGACGTTTTATTCTATAAACAAAAATGTTATTGGATCGAATCCACATTTTGGGGAAAACTTTAGCTTTGTGGTATTAAGAAAAGAAGCCAAAGGTGGCGAGCTGGCCTTAATTTCAGATGCCGACACTCCCCCCGGGGATCTGCGTCCTTTTCTAAATAAATAAACAAATATATGGCAATCGATTAGAGACCAGGAGGGTCGCATTAGCTCTGTTGTTTTCTGCACAGTGGAGAGGAGGGACGGAAACCAGCTGCTGCGTCTGCGGCTCCCCCTTACGCACAAACCACGCCCCTCCTGACCTCCTCGGACACGGTGCCATCCACGCAGAGTGGATTTGGTTGTCCCATGGGAGCAGGGGAATTCTGGGGAGGACGAGCGGCACACGATACCCCATTGTTTGGTTTAGCAGTCACTGATCCCACACACACACACACACACACGCACACACACACACTCTTCCCAGCTCCTCCCTGACTAAAACGCACGCCTCACCGTCTCAGCGGGTTAAACTGATTAGAAAGACGTTTGTGGTCTGACTAATCCCCCATTTTCACCCCAGCTCTCTGCTTCACCAAATTAGAAAAGCCACAAATTTAGAAAGTCTTGCGGGTTGTGATAATCAGTCGAACCTCTCACACCTGTGGGGCTGAAGAGTCAGGGTAAACCGGACAAGTCAACATTTAACGAACTTCCAAACACGCAGGTTACAGCAGGAAGATTTCTGTATTAATCATCTGCACGATCGCTTTCCCTTTTTTTTCACAGCACAAGTTGCACAAAAACGTACAGCCGTGATCATTAAACCAGAAGCTAACACACGCACCTTCACACGCACGGTGTGAAGGTGAGAAATTACTTGCCCTGTAGGAGAGTGATTTCCGTGGTGGAAAAACATGTTTTTGAATAAGGTAAACAAGTTAACAAAACTAATAAAGTGAAGGAACACGCGCTTTTTAAAACAAAATTTTGCACTTTTGTGCCATCACTAAACATATGCATCATCTCAAAGTAGACAAACATTAGAAACATATATGATCAGCTTATAAGTAATAAATTATATGTATTCATACATAAGATTTTACTGGTGCCTGCAGGTTACCAAACATTAGATGTGGTACATCAGACTGACAAATTCAGCCTCGAGCTGGTTAAAGTTAAAGGCATTTAAAATGTCATAATTTTTAGTTAAAATGTAAACAAATAAATATTTCCGTACCCGCACACCCCCCCGAAAAAAAGAAAAGAAGAAAACTCAGAAAACATTAAGTCCATATAATCTATATCTTAGTCCTAAAGAGCGCATCTTTGCTGTTTCCACAACATCTGAAGGAATGTTATCTTTCGCCTGTGTGTCATCATGTATAGATTTTTTTCATGGTTTTAAAGTTAAGTAGAGCTGTCAGTCATTTTTGGAAAAGTGTGTGAGGGACACGGCGACAGGGCGGAGACTCGGCAGCAGGATTCCCCAAGACTGCTTTCATAATTGGGGGAACATCTGACTTTGTCCCGCGCTGGCAGATGGTGAGCTGAGGCGGGATCCAAGGGGGAGATTTACATTCATTGTCCAGGCGCACAAACTCCATACAGAGACAATAGTCTCGGTAAGGGGCAGAGAACCAGCGCGGGGGGGGGGAGACTTTCCTTTTCATAGCCAGACGAATGGAAGCGGAAATTAATTTTATTCCCCCCAAAATGCCCCAAACAACAGTTTTTTGGTGTGTTTTTATTTTTATTTGACTGAACTACAAATACAACCCAAATTTAACTCGAATGATGGTAATAAAAAAAAAATCACAAAACACAAATAATAAAATGCAACACTGTGCTCGGTTTGTTTAAAATGAGCCTCTCAGTCATGAAATTATCAGATAGAGCAGCAAAGGAAACTTTGTCAGACTCTCAAAATTCATCATCCTGCTTCTAAGTTCATGCATCCCATTTTTTTTTTCTGCAGGCAAGAGAGGATACTAATCATGTTTGTTAACAGCATTATTTGTAACGGGTCCCATGACTGGGTTGGATTTGTTGAGGCAGTCTGTCGTATTGATTAAGAGAACTCATTTCGGGCACTGTCAGGCATCGGTCCAAACGCCAATCAGAGTGCAGCGTCGTCGGGTGCTGGCGGAGATTGATGGACCAACCAGACGGCCATTGTTGCGGCTGACACTGATGCGATGCGTCCTCAGCGGAATCACCGCGTTCAAAGGAGCAGACGGTCGAGCTGCTGAATGAGCGCCTGTCGAGAGCGCACTTGTGTTAAATGTTGACTCGAATGAATAGACCAAACAGAAGTGGCTGTACAGGCTTTTCTGGGCAGTAGCTGCGCAGCATGTACAAGAGAATCTAAAACCAAACGCCAGTAATTGTTTTTTAAATACACAAAAGCGCTTAGAAATTCCCAAAGTTAACATTTTCAACGGTTTTTAGTTCAAAATGTGCGTACAACCATAACGTGCCTTTTAATAAAAATGTAAGAACTGCACCCCTAATCCTGCCACACACACAAAGAAAAAAAACCTCCGTAAAATATGGTTTACACAATATATTTGCAAATTTACAACGTTTCTTCTTTATAAGTGTTTCGGTTTTTGTGATCCGGTGATACTTCTCTCTGTGTAAAAAGTTTGCTGCTGGAGTCACAGGTTGGATGCTGAATCTGGCAGCAGACCAAACAAGGGATGCACTTTACACCAATGAGAGCATCCATTTCAACGATCCCATATGGCACCGAGGCCCCTCCTCCACGCTCCATCCCGGCTGAGGGTCTCATTCATGCTTCAACACAGTCGTTCCCTACAAGCTTGCTGGCCCTCGGATCAACTGGTTTGATTCGATTTGGCCCTGTGACAAAGGAAGACTTTCTGCACACTCATATGTTGAAGAATATTTCCAGACTCGCTCTCGGCTATCTGCGCTGCTGAAGGTACAGAGTCCGTCGGACTGACGGTGGAGATATGCACTTGGACAATGCTTCAGATCATTGGAGGGATATATTTAATATCATCATTTGAACCATAAAAGAAAGTATTTTCGGATTTTCACCAAGACGCCCCTGATACCTCATACAGAGTCGGTCACTTCTTTTTTCAGCCCAAAGCTCTGTAAATGCTCAGTTCGTTTGTGGCGCTCTTGAGGAGCGCAGCACCTTGAAGTGGACCTTTTCGTGTGTGCCAAAGTGCTTTAGCTGCCCAGCTCAGTGTTTTTGTTTTTGTTTTGTTTTTTAAAAACTGTTTACTTCAAGAAAGTGTTACCAGACGATCGGGGCAGGGTGTAAATGTTTGGAATCCAGGAGCATTTGATTCGTGAAGCGAGCGGATTAAAAGATAGAGGTCTTGGAGAGGAGATGGATCCGGTCCGGTCGTGGGTGCGTAATGTTGGGGTTGTGGATGCAAACGTCGCCGCGCAAAGGTACAGAACAAACTCAGCTGATCTGTTGATTTTAGGTTCTCACCATCCTCTCATGTGTTACGTTCGCGCTTGTTTGACTGTTTCATGATGGAGACATCATTATGATTTTTATTTATTTATTTGTTTATTTATTTATTTTTACCATTTGTATTGTAGAATATAAGACGGGGCAACCTTTTAGAAAAGAGCAGCAAACTACTTGTTGCAAAATATGACACCAGTCCTCTATAAAACTCACTGCCCCCAAACTCGTAATAACTTCATTAAAAGTGATGAAATAACCCCAAATATTTGCCATTATGCTTGAAATGATAATAAAACTTGCCCGAAAAGGGAATATTTTGCCTCAAAACAGCTAATAATTATTTATTTGTACATAAAGACAAAAGGCATTTATTAACGTCATTAGTAAAATAGCGTTTCGTTCACAGGAGAGAAGAGCTCTGTTAAAGTTGTTTTTGACTAAAATGAAAAACATGTTTTTTCCCAGAGCAGCTTCAGCTTCAGCTCAAAGGCACCTTTATCCTCACCTAACACAAACTTTACCGCTCTGATTTTAATCAACAGAAATGACAGATTTTCCACTGTTGGCTCTTTCTTCATCACCCTTTTTCTACTCGTTTGTTACTCTTCCGTAGATGTTCAATCAGCCTCTGCACATTTGTATTTATTTATTATTATATTTTACAACACAAACGGTGTTGTGCTTTAATGTTGACGAAAGCGTCATGAAAAAAACAGACTCATTTTCAAGATGAAAGCAGACAACAAATTAAACGGGCAGCATGCATATTTTTAATAGAGCAAATAGAAAACAGTTATCAGCTGAACTGACCGTATTATTTATTTATTTGTTTTAAGTATTTTGGTGATTTTTTTAAACAGATTGAAGTCGGCTGTTTGTTTTTTTAATCGGCACATTTTCCTCCGACTTTGTTGTTCAACTAGAAAGAAAACTAAAACAAAATCTAGACTCAGACTCGAGTCTGATTTTGAATCTTTTTCGGACAAAATTAAAATTACAGAAACATTTAACAGACTGTAAAACCTGCCCTCAACCAGCCCGCAGATTAAAAACAAAGTCTTTTTTATTAAGATGAATTGAGACAAGTGTTTCACGTGTCCAAATCTTTAATCCGTGTTAATTAAACACTCGGAGTCCTAATGTATATTTTATCGATGATGCTCCACCATCGACACATTTTCCACTCCCAACAGGAATCCTCGATTCATTTTAATGCACCGGTTAACCCATTAGTTCAGATAAAACTGCTGACAGTTTTTTTTTTAATTTTAAAGCTAAAAGAAAAAAAAAGTTTGAGTAAGTTTAGCTCATAGGACGTTTTTTCTGTATTTATTTTTTCAGTCCATATTTGGTTCTTCTTAAAGGGTCAAATTTATGCAGAAATATCCTTCAATTTAGTTTTTTTATTTGTTTGGCTTTTGCTAATAATTTATAATCACAGTATAGGTCAAATAAAGACTTTAAAGAAAAAATGCAAGATTATAAATATGCTTTTATAATTTTTTTAAATAATTAAAGTAACGATAATAACGATAGTTACTGTTGCATTTTAATCTATTTTAATTTAACTTTCAAGATTTATTGCAAGTAGAGAAAATTATTTTAGTTTAGTTTGTTGCCATGGTTGTTATGTTTAATTGTCTATATTATTATTATTGCCAATAATAATAATAATAATAATAATAATAATAATAATAATAATAATAATAATAATAATAATAATAATAATAATAATAATGATAACAACAACAGAAAGCTTTTCATATGTCATTTAATATAAGAAAAAAAAACAAGTATTTCTATTTGATCGTATAAGTTAGTATAATTAAATAAAGTACGATAATGTTCAGTGTGATAAGTGTGAGCTGACTGTCTCTTCCGGTTTTGTCCTAAGTGGAGTAGCCCTGTCGAGAGCTCATTTCGAGAAGCAGCCGCCTTCAAATCTCCGCAAGTCAAACTTCTTCCACTTTGTCCTGGCGCTCTACGACAGACACGGCCAACCTGTGGAGGTGGAGAGGACTGCGTTTGTGGACTTTGTGGAGCACGAAAAGGTGTGTGACTGTTCCCAAAAGCCCAGAGATGTCAATCCTACACAGAGTTGTAATATTTAACGTATTAACAGAAATTGCAATTTTAATCAAAATTACCCGAAATAAAGGATTATCCACATGCATTTGTAATATACAGTATTTCAGCCGTAACCAGGTGCTCAGCTTAATTTCCCCCATCCTCGGTAAAGCCAAGCATATCGAACAGCTGACGGCTACATGTTTACACAAGCTCTACCCTCAATGAGCTGATGATGTGGGATTGAAAAAGAATATCTAATGACTAATTAGCAGCTTGCCTCATTAGGAGGACATCACTACTTTTTTAAAATGCAAATCATGCTCGCTTCTGTTAAGTTATACAGTGAACTAATCATCAAAGTCTCCTTTTCCTTCATGCCCTTCTCCCATACTCTAAATACTGCTGTATATTTGGGGG